>JAWZYT010001965.1:2500-90000 GCA_034508575.1 Petrolisthes manimaculis
ACTCACACCTGACCCCTTATTCACTCACACCTATAATGACCTTTCTCTCGTCTCTCTATCTCCTCTCTCTCTCTCTCTCTCTCTCTCTCTCTCTCTGTGTGTGTGTGTGTATGACTCACCTGTTTTCATGTCGTGTTATTCATAATTCACACATTTCCTCTCATTCACTGACTCATTCACTCCTTCCTTCCTTCCTTCCTCTCTCTCTCTGTGTGTGTGTGTGTGTGTTAATATCATAATAGTTTTTACTCTCATTCTTTTCTCACTCACTCACTCACTTTCTTACTCCAACATATTGTTTGCTGCTCTCTCTCTCTCTCTCTCTCTCTCTCTCTTTCTTTATTCATCCCTTCTCCTATTTTCCCGTATTCATTTCCCTCCTCTTTTTATTCCCTTCTTCTAATCTTCTTTCCTCCCCTCTTCTCACTCATCTATTATATCCTCCTCTCCCTCCTTCCTTCCTCCTCTCCTTCTCCCCCTCCTTCATTCCTACTCTTCCTCCTCTCCCTCCTCCCTCCTCCTCCTCTCCGTCCTTCCTTCCTCCTCTCCGTCCTTCCTTCCTACTCTTCCTCCACTCCCTCCTTCCTTCCTCCTCTCTCTCCTCTGCTATATGTCTTTCCATCACGAACCTTCAGCTATTTTTAGCCATATAATGCAGTTATTCAGCCAAATACAAGTGAAGGAATCTCTCTCTCTCTCTCTCTCTCTCTCTCTCTCTCTGTGTGTGTGTGTGTGTGTGGTGTGTGTAGTGAGGTGACAGGTGGAAGCTATGGGAAGTTTATGTCAAACAGCTGTAGTACATTATTATTATTATTATTATTGTTATAATTATTATTATTATTATCATTATTATCATTATTGTTATTATTATTATTATTATTGGGGTGAAAATGTACCTACTCGTTTCTGTGTAATGACTTTAGATCTACGTTAGGCATACATACATACATATATACATACATACATTCCAGTATTTATAAGTTACAGATCATTTCCTATACATACATACATATATAATTTACAGTATTAAGAGGGTAATTCACTTTTGTTACATTGGAGTGCCTTGATTCCACCAAAGTATAAATGCCAGTAAACAGGAACACATGATCAATAAAATGGTGTTCTGATGTTGCTTGGAATAGTTTGGAGGAATCAGTTGCTCCAGAATTACCAACACTGTACTTCCACCTTTTAATAAGTTACAAATAGGTGTTACATACATATCTGTGTCTTGGGTTACATTATATTATATTTACTGATAAAACCAATAAGTTAAAATATCAAGGCACCAGCTACATTTTACACAAGTGTAACAATGTATGTGTGTGTGTGTGTGTGTGTGTATACTGTATATGAATATGTACACCCACTCATGTGTGTGTGTGTGTGTATCCATGTGTGTGTGTTTACAAGTATCAATGTGTGTACAGTACGTGTATATGTGTGTGTTTACTAAAATAAAAAAACTGTGTTTTAATTTAAGTAAGGTTTATATAGTTGGTTGGCATCTACACACACACACACACACACACACACACACACACACACAGTATCATCAGGTGTTGTTGTTGTTGGTTGGTTGGTAGGTACATCTGGCAGGTAGTGTTTCCCCTCTGAACAGGTTTCCATGGAGCGGCCTTCTCTCGTGTAGGCAGAGCAGAGGGAGGGGAAAGGGGGGAGGAGATGACACACAACTAGGAGCAGATGAGGGGTGATGGGGTGGGGGTGGGTGAGTGATGTGGTGGGGTGACAGAGAGAGGTAGGTGAGGGGGTTGGTGGGTGGGGGTGACAGAGAGAGGTAGGTGAGGGGGTTGGTGGGTGGGGGTGATGTGGTGGGTGTAACAAGGAGGGGTAGATGAGAGGGTTGTTGGGTGGGTGGGGGTGACAGGGAGGAAGGTATGGACTTGGGAGGGGTAGATGATGGGGGGGTTGGTTGGTGATGGGGGAGGGGTGGGTATGTAGGGAAGGGACGGGATGTTGGGGGTGTGGTGAGGGGAAATGTATAAAGGGGATGTGTGTGAGAAAGGTGAGGGGTTGAGGTGTGGTGGGGAAAAGTATGTGACAGGGGGATGACAGGGAGGGAGAGAGAGGTGTATGTGTTGAAGAGGGGAAGGTATAAGGTGTAGAGGCATGAAATGAGGGGAAAACAGGTATGTAGAGTGTAATAAGGTGTGAGTGTGGAAGGTGAGGGGAATGGAAAGGTGTGTGTGTGTGTGTGGAATGTGAGGGGTTTATGTGTGTGTGTGGGGGGGGGTTGTTAGGGGATAATTAGAGGGGAATAGAAAGGGGTGTGTGGGGAAATGTGTGTGGGTGGGTATGTGTGGGGGTTGATGATGTAATGGGGGTAAGGGGTAGGGACCTATATGGGGGGGGGGAGAGGGGGGAGTCAGGACGGAAGGAAATAGGGGTTTGTGATCATCTAGTATAGGGCAAGGAGGGGATGGGGGTGAATTGGAACGCCCCCCACCCCCCTCCCTCCCTCCATCTGTCCGTCCGGAGGTTAGCTATATTAAGACTCAGTGGTGACGTCACAACCCTTCGTATGCCTTCACTCAACACAGACTTCACCTTTGACTAAAACACAACATGAAGGAACCCTGTGCTCGTGTATAAATAATTGGAAGCTTCTGATTCCTCCTCACCATGCCACGAAACAAGCTCCTTCCATATAGGTGGTGTTTCGTGGCAATATTTCAAGGACTCATTGATCTCCAATTTTCTGACTACAACACAGGGTCCCTTAATACCCAAAACAACATTTATCAATAACAATACCACTAGACTCGAACTGAATACACATCAATAACATCAATAACCACTGTACCAACTACGAGACGAGTGAATCAACTCGTGTTCGAACCCCTTGTACTAGTTTTGTATGAGGTGGTTTGAGGTGTGTTGTACAGGGATGGGGACGAGTTGGTATCTATTGGTGGTAGCGCGTGGGAAGAGTCTTCGCGCCACTTCCGCTTCTGTGACGTCAATAGCCTCGTCTCAACTCGCTCACTCTGCTTAATTATTACACACAGCTTTTGTTTTTTTGTGTGTGTTTTTTAGGTATAGAATAAGTTGAAATACAAATCTATAAACAGATCAAATTATAATGATGGGAGATGTTTTAATTATTACACACAGCTTTTGTTTTTTTGTTTGTGTGGTTTTTAGTTATAGAAAAAAATGAAATACAAAAACATAAACAGATACAAACAACTAAAATTAATGTGAGGGGAAAATAATGGATGGGTTAGGTTAGTTTAGGTTAAGTTAGATTATGTTAGGGTAGGTTCGGTTTGGTTATGATATGTTATGTTAGGGAATGTTAGGTTAGGTTATTTTAGGATTGGTTATGTTATGTTATGTTATGTTCGGTTTGGTTATGATAGGATATGTTATGTTATGTTATGTTAGGTCAGGTTTTGATACGAACATACATACACAAGTTAGTCATCTCCCCTCACTCGCTTCCCCTCGTTGTGTTGTGGTTTTGGAGGTGACCTGACGAAGCGAGTAACAAAACCCCCTTCCCCTCACTCTAGCTCCCCCTTCCCTTCCCCTCACTCTAGCTCCCCCTTCCCTTTCCCTCACCCCAAACTCCCCCTTCCCTTCCCCTCACCCAAACTCCCCCTTCCCTTCCCCTCACCCAATCAGTTCAATCCTCTCTCTCTCTCTCTCTCTCTCTCTCTCTCTCTCTCTCTCTCTCTCTCTCTCTCTCTCTCTCTCTCTCTCTCTCTCAAACACACACACATACACACACACGAATCGTACATATTGACTGAAAGGGCAGACTGAACTACAAGCATTGTCAGAATGAAACGAGAGAGAGAGAGAGAGAGAGAGAGAGAGAGAGAGAGAGAGAGAGAGAGACAAAATTACAACTGAAGGTCAGACTGGGAACTAAAAACAAACTCCAATGAAACAGCACAAGTTAAAAAATAGATAATAATAATAATAATAAAAAAAAAAACATTACATCCTGGTCCATACAGTGAGTGAGTATAAGGTTCAACATTTGATGGAAATAAAGGAGATATAATATTCTGTTGATGGTAAATAGGATGGCTATATGTATACTGATTCCTCCTATACAGTAACAATAGGACACAATACAGACAACCCTCAGTGGTACTAATGTTGGTATCTATTAAAAATGGTTCATGTTTTTATATTGATTTACTCCAATGGTTCACTTATATTTAATTATATACTTGTTGGTATCTATAATAATTGGTTCATATACATATATATATATGATTTATTCCAATTCTATCATTATTTAACTTTTTC
The DNA here is from genome assembly GCA_034508575.1 of Petrolisthes manimaculis. Lineage (NCBI taxonomy): Eukaryota > Metazoa > Arthropoda > Malacostraca > Decapoda > Porcellanidae > Petrolisthes > Petrolisthes manimaculis. Next base: position 6,785 of record JAWZYT010001965.1, read on the forward strand.
TAGGATAATTCTCACATGATTTAACTTTTTTTTCCAAGATAATTTCAGTGATTTAAAAAAAATTCCAAGATAATTTCAGTGATTTAACTTTTTTTTTCCAAGATAATTTCAGTGATTTAACTTTTTTTTTCCAAGATAATTTCAGTGATTTAACTTTTTTTTCCAAGATAATTTCAGTGATTTAAAAAAAATTCCAAGATAATTTCAGTGATTTAACTTTTTTTTTCCAAGATAATTTCAGTGATTTAACTTTTTTTTTTCCAAGATAATTTCAGTGATTTAACTTTTTTCCCAAGATAATTTCAGTGATTTAGACTTTTTTCTTGGTACATTGTCCATTTTTCCTTACAATTTTTTCGTTTTATTTACCATCTCACTCTGTCTCTTCCCTCAGAATTCTTCCTATTTCTCCCCCCCCCCTCCTTATTTTCTCTCTCTAAGCATTCGCCCTTCATTTACTATTTGTTGTTGTTCTCTCTCTCTCTTTATTTTCTATTTGTTGTTGCGCTCTCTCTCTCTCTCTCTCTCTCTCTCATTTTCTCTCTAAGCATTCTCCCTTCATTTTATATTTGCTGTTGCTCTCTCTCTATCTTTCTTTCTTTCTCTCTCTCTCTCTCTCTCTCTCTCTCTCTCTCTCTCTCTCTCTCTCTCTCTGTCCCTCTCCTCCTCCACCCCTCCTACTCTTTCCCCTTCACATCCTTCCTCTCCTTTCTCTCTCTGCCTGCCATAACTCCCTTCACTCTCCTTCCTTCCTTCCTTCCTTCCTTCCTGCCTCTTTTGTCTCCCTCCTGCTTCCCTTTCCTTTCCTCCCTCCCTCTCGTTTCCTCCCTTTCCTCCCTTTGTCACATATCCTTCCACCTCCTCTTCATCAACCCCTCTTCTCCTCCTCCTCCTTCCTTCTCTTTCATTCACTCTCCCTTTTCTCCTAATAATATTCATCCTCCTCTCTCTCTTACCCCCTATTCCTCCTCCTACATATTTATATAATTCTCCTTCCCCCTTCCTTCATTTCCATTTCTTCCGTTTCCCTTTCATTATTCCTCTATTCATGTCTCGCAGCATTTAGTTGTAACCTATTATTATTATTATTATTATTATCATCTTTAATATTATTATTATTATTATTATTATTATTGTTGCTATTGTTAGAATTATTATTATTATTATTATTATTATTACAATTGTTGCTATTATTATTATTATTATTATTATTATTGTTATTATTATTATAATGAATACTTATTTTTTTTCTTTTCCCTTCCTCCCTTCTTCATTCCTCCTTCCTCTTCCACTCTTTCCTTCCTTTTCTCTCTATATACCTATCTTTCATCTCTCTTCTCCCCTCTCCCTCTCCCCTCTTCTTTCCTTCCTGTTCTCTCCCTTCTCCTTATTCTTTCCTTTTATCTCTTTTTCCTCTCTTTCCCTCCCTCCTTCCCCCTCCGCTTCCTGTCCTGCTTCCTTCCCCTCATTTCCCCTCTTCCGTCCCTCCTATCTCCCCTCTTCTTGTTATACCCTCCAGTTACACTCTTTCTCTTATTCCTATTTATCATTCTCTTCTTCTTCCTCCTTGTTCTTCTTTATTTTCCTCCTGTTTTTCCCATTCTGTATTATATTTTTATTTCTTCTTCCTCCTCCTCCTTTATTTTCCTTTTTCTCTTATTCCTATTCTATGATATACTTTTATTTCTTCCCCCTTCTCCTCTTCTTTATCTTCCTCCTTCTCTTATTTCCATTCTATATTCTACTATTACTCCTTTTTCCTTATCTTATTCTTTATCTTCCTTCTTCTCTTCTTTGTCTTATTCCCATTCTATATTCTAATTTTCCTTTCTTCCTCCACTTCCTCTTCTCCTTTTATTCCTCCTTTTCTCATTTTTATTTTCCTAGTTTTATTCTATATTTCCTCCTTATCATATTATTCATCACATTTCTTCTATTTATTCTATTTCTTCTCTCCCCCTTCTCCCTTCTTTCTCTCCTTTTTCCTCTCCCACTCTCATTAACAACTGCCGATAATTCTCTCTCTCTCTCTCTCTCTCTCTCTCTTCTTCTTTTCGTGTCCCAAGTATTTCTCTTATTTATTCTTGCTTTTATTTATCCATCTTTAATCTTAGTTTCTCTTATCTCCATCTTTATTCCCTTCCTTCTGTCCTTCCTCCATTCTTATATTGTTTTCTGTATGTCCTATTTCGTTCTCCTCTTTTCCTATTCATTCTTTCATTTTATATCTTTATTCCTTATTCTCATTCATCTTTATTTCTTAGATTATATACCTCTTTTTTTAGTTATCATATTATTTTCTCTTCCTTTTTCCTTCCTTCTATTCCTTATTCTTATTTTTCTTCATTCCCCTCTCTTCCTAATTCTCTTTCCTTTTTTTTTCTTACTCATTCCTATCCATTTTCATTTTCTTTTGATATTCATTCCTTTCTCTCCTCTCTTCCTTCCTTCCTCCTGTTCCTAATTCTCTTTCCTTTTTTTTCCTTATCCATCCCTATCCATCTTCATTTTCTTTTGATATTATTTCCTTTCTCTCATTCCTTTCTCTTACTTCCTTCCTCCTCTTCTTAGCTTTTTATTCTCAACTTTTCTTTTCTTTTTCTTACCCCATTCCTATCCTTCTATATTTCCTCTGATATTTCTACCCTCTCACCACCCCTATTCCCCCCATCACCTCCCTCCCCTCTCACCACCCTTCCCCTCCATCACCTCTCTCCCCTCACACACCCTTCCCCCCCATCACCTCCCTCCTCTCACACCTCCCACCTCTCACCCCTACCACCATTACCTCCCTCCTCTCACACCTCTCCCCTCACACACCTACCACTATCACCTCTCTCCCCTTCTCACCCCCTTCCCTCTATTTTTATTCCCATTCTTTTCCTTCCTTCCTTCATTTCTGTCCTATCTTTACTATCACTCAACCAACCACCTCCCCTTTACTCCCTCTCTCTGCCCCTCTTCTTCCTTTCTTTTTCTTTCCTTCCTTCTTTTTCTACCCCTCAAATAAACCTCCTTCCCCTCTTCCTTCCTTCTCACCTCCTTCCTTCCTTCCTTCCTTCTTTTCTATCCCTCAACAAACCACCTCCCCTTTACTCCCTCTCTCTGCCCCTCTTCCCTCCATTCTTCTTCCTTCCTTCCTTCATTTCTATCCATCAACTAACCCTCTCTCCCCTCTTCCTTCCTTCTCACCCCCTCCCCACCTCCTCTGCCCTTCTTCCTTCCTTTCGTATACCTTTTATCTTCATCCTTCCTATCTTCCTTCCTTCTTTTCTATCACTCAACTAATTCCCCTCCTTTTTTCTTCCTTCTTTCATCTTTCCATCCTTCCTATCTATCCCTCGACAAAAAAAAAAAAAAAACTACGTTGCTACCTCTATCCTTCCTTCCTTACTATCCCTCAACAAGAACCCCCTCCCTCTACATTGCCCCTTCCTTCCTAACCAACAACAACCCCCCCTATCCCCTCTATGCCCCCCTTCCTTGTCCCCTCTATCCCCCCCCTCCCTTCCTCTTTTCCTTCCTTTCTATCCTTCAACAAATCCCCCCTACCTTTCCCCTCTATGCCCCACTTCCTTTCCCCTCTATGCCCCCTCCCTTTCCCCTCTATGCCCCCTCCCTTTCCCCTTTATGCCCCATTCTTTTCCCCTCTTCCTTCCTTCCTTCCTTTCTATCCCTCAAAAAAAAAAAACTTCTTTTCCCCTCTTCCTTCCTTCCTTCCTTTCTATCCCTCAACAAACCCCCCTCCCTTTCCCCTCTATGCCCCCTACCTTCCCCCCCCCGTTTTCTGCCTGACGTCGGTACAATTGATTGGTATAGTTGCCAGCGTTCACCAGACACCTTCCTCGTGACGTCACTAAGCCAAAAATAACCTGATTGGTCTACGTAGAACGACTAACCTTACCTCCCCCCCTCCCTCCCTTCCAGTCGCCCCCCTTTACCGACTAACCTTACCCCCCCCTGTTCCACCACCCATCTTTACCGACTAACCTTACCCCCCCCCCTGTTCCACCCCCCATCTTTACCGACTAACCTTACCCCTCCCCTGTTCCACCCCCCATTTTTACCGACTAACCTTACCCCCCCCCTGTTCCACCCCCCATCTTTACCGACTAACCTTACCCCCCCCCCTGTTCCACCCCCCATCTTTACCGACTAACCTTACCCCCCCCCCCTGTTCCACCCCCCATCTTTACCGACTAACCTTACCCCCACCTCCTCTACCCCCTCTATACCCCCCCTTTACCGAATCACGTTTATCCGGATTGCAGAACGAACTCACAGTCGGTTATCGGGACTATATTATTCCATAAACAGAAGCAGTATTCATTCATTCATTCATTCATTCATTCACTCGTTCAGTTATTAGATACCCATTATTATAAGGTTATCCATGAAATAATAATAATGGTAATAATAACACTAACAATAATAACAATAATAATAATAATAACAATAATAATGGTAATAACAATAGTAATAACAATAATAATAAAAATGACAATAATATTAATAACAATAACATGCATAATGTTGTTACTATCATAATAACTATAATAATAACAATAATGATAATAATAATAATAATAATAACAGGTCAGTGGTGTTTAAATCTGTCAGTTGCCGGTTCATCTATTTAAGAGATGTTTTATTGGTAAAATGGAGGGGGGGGGGGGAGTATCAGATTCCTCCAAAGTATGCCACGAAACACAAAAATATAATAAATAATAATAAAAATAATAATAATAATAATAATAATAATAACATCCACCCACACTTTCCTTACATCCTACTAAATTAATATCTAGGTAATAAAGAACAACACGTGTATGATTTTGCACCACCTAATAATAATAATAATAATAATAATAATAATAATAATAATAATAATAATATTCACCCACACTTTCCTTCCATCGAAGTAAATTAATATTTTGGTTTGTATCTTGTGAATGTACGTATTTATTTTGTATCGTGAGTGTACATATTTATTTTGTATTTTGAGTGTACTTAATATTTATTTTGGCTAGTGAGTGTATTGTACATAAGGAAGGATTGGTTTGATAGGAGGGAAGGATACAAAAATAATAATAATAATAATAAACATGAGGAAAGAAGGATACAGAAAAATGGAAAAAAATGAGGGAACGGAGAAAATGAGAGAGAGAGAGAGAAAATGAGGGAGAGAGAGGAGATAGGAAGACAGAAAATAAATGAGGGAGAGAGAAGAAGATAGACAGAAAATAAATGAGGGAGAGAGAGGAAGACAGAAAGATAATAAATGAGATAGAGAGAGGAAGACAGACAGAAAGATAATGAGGGAGAGAGGAAGACAGACAGACAGAAAATAAATGAGGGAGAGAGAAAGACAGAAAAATAATGAGGGAGTGAAAAATAGAGACACGAAACGAAATAAAAACAAAAAAACAAAGAAATGAAAAAAAATATATAAACAGTTGGTGTGATACCAGACATATTTTTTTGGCTAATCTTCGACGCTTGCCTGACGTCAGTTGTGTGCCGCCCCCCGCCCCCTTTCCGCACCCCCACCCCCCCACGCCACTCACCATAACATGAGTACCCCCCCACCCTGCCCCCCTCTGCCCCTCACACAGCTTGTCTCCTCTCCTGTTTGTCTGTGTATCTGTCTATCTATCTATTTATCTATCTGTTATTCTCTGTCTGTCTCAGTCTGTGTGTGTGTATCTGTCTATCTGTCTGTCTGTCTATCTATTTATTTATCTATCTGTCTGTCTGTGGATCTGTCTATCTGTCCTACTCTGTCTGTCTGTCTGTATGTATGTATGTCTCCCTCTATGTGTATGTATGTATGTGTGTGTATGTGTGTGTGTGGGTGTGTGGGTGTCAATCAACAAAACAACAACTCCCTCACTTTTGCTCTCCCCCCACCCTCTCTCTCTCTCTCTCACATCAACAACACTACAACTCTCTCTCCCACCCACCCTCCTCTCTCTCTCTCTCACATCAACAACACTACAACTCTCTCTCCCACCCACCCTCCTTCTCTCTCTCTCTCTCTCTCTCTCTCTCTCTCTCTCTCTCTCTCTCTCTCATCAACAAAACAACAAAGCAACAACTCCCTCTCTCTCTCTCTCTCTCTCTCTCTCTGGGCTCACGTTCTCCATGTCGTGACACGGATGGTCCAAGGCAGCAGCAACAACAACAACAACAACACACATCAGTCTATATTATATAAGGGTTGTATTTACTCGTCAATAAATACAACCAATTATGATGTATATTATATTCTTAGTTAAACCACCATGAAGAGAGAGAGAGAGAGAAAGAGAGATAGTGTGTGTTTGTATGAGAGATAGAGAGTGTGTGTGAGTGTGTGTATTTATATCTGTGAGAGAGAGTGTGTTTGTATGTGTGTGTTTTTTTTTTGTGTGCGAGTGTGTATGTGAGAGAGAGAGAGAGAGAGAGAGAGAGAGAGAGAGAGAGAGAGAGAGAGAGAGAGAGTGACAGAGAGAGAGACAGAGAGAGTATGTGTCAACATTCACTATCTTCGTTAATCAGGTCCTGTTTCCTGGCATACTTTGGAGGAATCAAGGCACTCTAATGTACCAAAAGTATACTCTCTCCTTGATTCCTCCAAAGTATATAATTATGTGCCAAGAAACAAAACAGGAGGACCACATGAACAACAAAAATAAATGGTTGAGGATTTGTTACTTGGAATAGTTTGGAGGAAATATTTGCTCCATATATATAGATGGATAGATATAGTAGGAGTGTGTATATTTAAAGTGATGGTAGGTAGGTGAATGGATAGATGGATAGATATTGAAGGAGTGTGTATATCTAAAGTGATGGTAGGTAGGTGAATGGATAGATGGATAGATATTGAAGGAGTGTGTATATTTAAAGTGATGGTAGGTAGGTGAATGGATAGATGGATAGATATTGAAGGAGTGTGTATATCTAAAGTGATGGTAGGTAGGTGAATGGATAGATGGATAGATATAGTAGGAGTGTGTATATCTAAAGTGATGGTAGTGTATACGTGAATGGATAGATAGATGGATAGATATTGAAGGAGTGTGTGATTCTTAGATAGGTAGGTAGGTAGGTGAATGGATAGATGGATAGATATTGAAGGAGTGTGTATATCTAAAGTGATGGTAGTGTATACGTGAATGGATAGATGGATAGATATTGAAGGAGTGTGTGATTCTTAGATAGGTAGGTAGGTAGGTGAATGGATAGATGAATATATATAGCAGGAGTATGTGTACCTAAGACAGGGGTAGGTAGGTAGGTAGGTAGTGACGTTAGTATGGTTGCTATAGAAACTGTCTGTGTGTGTGTCTCTCCACTTTCACCTTCCACTTCCCAATTCATTTCCCCAACCTCCTTCCTTCCTTCCTTCCTTCATTTCCCTTCACTTTATCCTTCTCCCTTCCTTCCTTCCCATTCACTTTATCCTTCTCCCTTCCCTTCCTCTCCTTCACTTTATCCTTCTCCCTTCCCTTCCTCTCCCTTCACTTTATCCTTCTCCCATTCATTTTATCCTTCTCCCTTCCCATTCATTTTATCCTTCTCCCTTCCCATTCATTTTATCCTTTCCCCTTCTTTCCCTTTCCCTCCCTTCACTTTATCCTTTCCCCATATTTTCCCTTTTCCCATTTTTCACCTTCCATTTCCTCGTGATTATTCCATTCACTTCATTCTTTATTTAATCGTCCCCCATTCTCTCTCTCTCTCTCTCTTCCTTTCATTTCCTGGTGTCTCCCCTCACCCTCTTTCCCCTCTCCCTCCTTCCTTCCTTCCTTCCTTCCTTCGCTTTCCCCCGGCTCTGTTTTCTTTCACTGTAATTTCCTCCTTCTTTTTTTTCACTCTCCTCCTCCTCTTCCTCCTCCTCATCATCATCTCTCTCCTCCTTTTCCTCCTCTTCCTCCTCCTCATCATCATCTCTCTCCTCATCTTCCTCTTCTTTCTCTTCACCATCATTCTCCTTTTTCTTGTACGATTTCCTCTTCTCATTATTACTTTTTACGTTTCCTTGCTTTCTTTTTCCCTACTTTACTTCTATTTTCTTCCTCTCCACTTTTTTTCCTTCTCCTCCTCCTCTTTCCTTTCTCTCCCTTTCTCCTCGTTTCTTCCTTCCTCCTCCTTTTCTACTTCCTACTCTTTGACACCTTACAGAGTTTTTCACTATTCCTTCTCTCTCTCTCTCTCTCTCTCTCTCTCTCTCTCTCTCTCTCTCTCTCTCTCTCCTTTTCCACCCCTTCTCACTCCTCCTTTCTCTCTCTGGATTGATATACAGTAAGAAGGGAGTATACTGGAGAGAGAGAGAGAGAGAGAGAGAGAGAGAGAGAGAGAGAGGGGGGGGGGGGGTATATACTAACTGCATGTTGGTGGTAGTGGTGACAGAGACAGAGGGTGTGGTGGTGGGGGTGTGGGGTGGGGTGTATTCTATCAACCTATACTGTGGTGGGAAGAAGGGATTTAAGGAAGGGTATACTGGTGGGAAGAAGGGGGTATATACATGGTAGTGGGTAGGGAGGGAGGTGGGGAGGTATAGTAGTGGTAGTAGTGGTGGTGGGTAAGGAAGTGGGGAGGTATAGTAGTGGTGGTAGTGGAATGGGGGGTGTAGTATTCATGGTAGTGGTAATGGTGGTAGTGGTGGTGGGTGTTATCAATGAGTATATCGGGTTCAATTCACCTATATACATACATACATACACTCAGTCAGTCATACAGAACCCTCAACACCATTTTTACACTTCACAGATTGATCATACACTCCAGTTAATAAAGAGGGAACTATACTTATACACTATACATTATTATATATGTTTTCTGTATGGCATAACCTATACTTATACACTATACATTATTATTATTATATATGTTTTCTGTATGGCATAACCTATACTTATACACTATACATTATTATTATTATATATGTTTTCTGGTATATATAGTTAGGAAAAATTATCATTATTATATATGTTTTCTGGTATATATAGTTAGGAAAAATTATTATTATTATATATGTTTTCTGGTATATATAGTTAGGAAAAATTATTATTATTATATATGTTTTCTGGTATATATAGTTAGGAAAAATTATTATTATTATATATGTTTTCTGGTATATATAGTTAGGAAAAATTATTATTATAGAATGGATGTGTAATGAAAATGTAAATATATATAGTGTGTGTAAATAGACTGTGTATAGATGTAAAGTGGATGTGTAATGAAAATGTAAATAAATAGTGTGTGTAAATAGACTGTGTATAGATGTAAAGTGTGTGGTTAAAATGCAAATATGTATAGTATGTGTAAATAGACTGTGTATAGATGTAAATTTTGTGTGTTAATTGAACAGGGGCTGTAAATTGTAAACAAGTTGAATATAAATAAATGTAAAGTGGGTTTGATTTAACAGAAAATTTGTACTGTAAGTGTAGATAGATGCCCAGTGGATGTATTTAGTTATTGTAAATTGACTGAATAGATATTAATAGTAAAAAATGTAAATACAGCCAGTGGATGCCAGTGTAAATAAAGTAAATGAAAGTTAATAATATATAAAAATGTAAATAAAGCCGGTAGAGTTAATGTAAAGTGAATAAATGGGAAAAAATTATATATAAAAATGTAAATATAGCCACTGTAAATAGAGTAAATATGTTTTGATAGAAAATCTACTATAAATAAAAGTGTTGTGTAAATATGAGTTGCATGGTCGGTCACGTTGGTGTGTTGTGTGTGTGTGTGTGTGTGTGTGGGCGTGGCATGAAGCTCCGCCCATCACTGTGACGCACCAATGACGAGGCGATCAATAGTACAATACCCATTCCTCTTTCACACTCTCTCTCTCTTTTTCTTTTTTGTCTATTTACAGTTTTACACCCATTCCTCTCTCTCTCTTTCTTTTTTGTCTATTTACACCCATTCCTCTCTCTCTCTCTCTCTCTCCCTCTCTTTCTTTCTGTGTTTTGTCTATTTACACCCATTCCTCTCTCTCTCTCTCTCTCTCTCTCTCTCTCTCTCTCTCTGGATTTTGTTTATTTACACCCATTATATTATTATATCCTTGCTTTCTCGCTTTTACGCTTCTCTCTCTCTCTCATCTGGCCCACTGTTCTGACCTCTCCCCCATTCACTCATTCCCTCTCTTCTTCTCTCCCTCACTCATTCATTCCCTACTAACTCATTCACTCATTCCCTCCCACTCGGTCTCTCCTTCATTCTCTCCCAATCTCTCTCTCCCTCACACACTCATTCTTTCCCTCTCACACACTCATTCTTTCCTCTCCCTCACTCATTCACTCTCTCCTCTCCTTCTCTCCCTCATTTTCTCCTTCACTCACTCCTTCTCTCCCTACACACTCACACATTTTCTTTCTCACTCTCTCCCTCACTCCTTCATTCTTTCTCTTACACTCTCCTTCTCTCCCTCACACTCTCCCTCACCAATATTGTCTCACGTTCACTCATTGTCCTCTTCACTTCCCTCAATATCCTTCCTCCACTTCCTTTCCTTCTCCTCTTTCTTTTCCTTTTTATTTTCCATTCTTATCTCTCTTCTTTCATTCCTTCTCCTCCTTCTCTTTCTTTCTCTCTTCCATTTCTTTCTCTCTTTCATTTCTCTTCCTTCCCTCCCTCCTCCTTTCCCTTCCTTCCCTCCTCCTTCCCTTCCCTCCCTCCTTTCCTTCTATCCTTCCTTCCCCTTCCATCTCTCCTTCTTTCCTCCCTCCTCCTTTCCTTCCTTCCACCTCTCCTTCTATCCTTCCCCCTTCCTTCCTTTGCTTCCTCCCTTCCCTCTCTTCCTTCCCTCCTCCTTTCCTTTTCTTCATCTCCCTTCCCCTCTCCTTCCTTCCTTCCTTCCTTCCTTCCTGTCCTTGAGTGCGTGAGACGAAAGGCGTCAACATTTTTCTTTTAACTCTCTCTCTCTCTCTCTCTCTCTCTCTCTCTCTCTCTCTCTCTCTCTCCGGCGATCACTCACACACACACATACACACTCTCACATACACACACACTCTCTCTCTCACCAAGTCACACCGGCGATCACACACACACACAAACACACACTCTCTCTCTCTCTCTCTCTCTCTCTCTCTCTCTCTCTCTCACACCATGTCACACCAGCGATCACTCACACTTACTCTCGATCAATACCTAAACATTCTGGCATTTTCTATTTTGAGTGATGGTTGGTTGGAGTGGGGAGAGTAAAAATATATAATAATAATTGACTTATGTGTGTGTGTGTGTGTGTGTGTGTTAGTGTTCATGAGTACTGTATTATTGTCTTATGTGTGTGTGTGTGTGTGTATGTGTGTGTGTGTGTGGGTGTGTTCATGAGTACTGTATTATTGTCTTATGTGTGTGTGTGTGTGTGTGTTAGTGTTCATGAGTACTGTATTATAATAATAATAATAATAATAATAATAAACGGTTTATTTCAGAAAAAAGGCAGCCATGGGCTGAAAATATACAGTTACAGATAATGGTGAAAATGGAATGGAGTATTTAGCTTAAATTAAATTAAATTAAATTAAGTTATCCTTACCAACTAAGTAATCCTCACAAACATATAAACATAAATACATTCATTACGCTGTCATACACATATAAATTTATATACATACATACACATACATATATACACATATACATCCACATGCATCCACATACCCATACATACATATACATATCTACACACATGTACACACATATACATCTACATAGGCATATACCCATACATACATATACATATCTACTACACACATGTACACACATATAAATACACATACGTATTGTCTTATGTGTGTGTGTGTGTGTGTGTGTGTGTGTGTGTGTGTGTGTTAGTGTTCATGAGTATTGTATTATTGTCTTATGTGTGTGTGTGTGTGTGTGTGTTAGTGTTCATGAGTACTGTATTATTGTCTTGTGTGTGTGTGTGTGTTCATGAGTACTGTATTTTTATCTTGTGTGTGTGTTTGTGAGTACTGTATTATTGTCTTGTGTGTGTGTGTGCGTGTGTATGTGTGAGTGTGTGTATGTGTGTGTAAGTATTGTGAGGCTGTGTGTGTATGTGTGTAGGTGTATGTATGTGTGTGTGTGTGTGAGTGAGGTGAAAGTAAATGTGGACAATACAAAAAATACAGAATATACAATATGAGTGGACTTCTCACACGAACCAATCTGAATCATACATGTGTTTAGTGTATATATATGTATGAGTTGGGAAGGTAAATATATGTATGTATGTATGTATATATGTGCATGTCTAGGGGATGTATATATAGTAAGGGAAACTGTATATATGAGTATTTATGGGATGTGTGCGTGTGTATGGGTGTATGTGTGTATGTCTTAGAAAGGAAAGTATTTGTATGTGTATCTGTATGTGTATCTGTGTATGTATGAGAAAGTAAGGTGTACATGTATGTATAGACCGTAAATGAATGTATGTATGAGAAAAGGAAGTATGTGTATGTATGTATTAATGTGTGAGTATATATGTATGTATGTGTGAGAAAAGGAAGTATGTGTGTATGTATTTATGTACGTATGTGTGAGAAAAGGAAGTATGTGTATGTATGTATGTATTAATGTGTGTATGTGTAGGTGTGTGTATGTGTGAGGATAGGAAAGTATTGATTGGATGGTTGACGTCACTTCACTTCCCATCCATCCATCCATCCATCCATCCAACAAGTATTATTATAACAAACCTACTACTACTACTACTACCACTACTACTACTACAACTCTGCTATTATTACTTTCCTCTACAACTACTACTACTAACACCACCACTACTACTACTACTACTACTACTACTACTACTACTAACACCACTACTACTACTACTACTACTACTCCATGATAGCCACTTTCAAGACAATAGTACTGTACTTAAGAACATACACACACACACACACACACACATTCCACTCCAATATAATTTTATATGCCCATTTAAGACAACAATACTCCACAACACACACACACACACACACACACATTCTACTCCAATATATTTTTTATGCCCATTTAAATATATACATACACACACACATACAGCCTCACAATACACACACACACACACACACAAGGGCAATTCGTGTCCACACATGAGAAATACAGAATGAAAGATAATTAGGTCTAATCTGTGTGTGTGTGTGTGTGTGTGTGTGTGTGTGTGTGTGAGAGAGAGAGAGAGAGAGAGAGAGACTTTTATGTGTGTGTAAGTATTGTGAGGGCGTAATAATAATAATAATAATGAGTGTGTGTGTATGTGTAAGTATTGTGAGGTTGTGTGTGTGTATGTGTGTGTGTCTACGTAGGCTGCGAGAGTGGTTGGTGAAGGTGATGTGTGTGTGTGTATATGTAAGCATTATATGTAGTGTGTGAGAGAGAAAGAGAATGGTGGCGAATGTGGCATCGTGTGTGTATGAGAGAGAGAGAGAGAGAGAGAGAGAGAGAGAGAAGGAATGGTGGTGAAGGTGGCATCGTATGTGTGTGTGTATGTATGTATGTGTGTGTGAGGTGTGAGAGTAGAGTTGTTGAAGGTGAAATATATGTGAGTATTGTGTGTGTATATGTAAGTACTATACGTGTGTGTGTAAGTATGGTATATGTATGTGTGTATGTTGTGTGTAAGTATATTTAAATACTGTATAATATTATGTGTATTTGAGTATACGTAAATACTTTATGTGTGTATGAGTATATATAAGTACTGTATATATGTATGAATGTGTGTGAGTATATGTAAGTACTGTATGTATGTGTGTGTATATGTAAGTACTTTATGTATGTGTGTGAGAGTATATATAAGTATACTATATGTATGTGAGTATATGTATGTACTGTATGTATGCATGTGAGTATATGTAAGCACTGTATGTATGTATATAATATGTGTGAGTATATGTAAGTACTGTATGTATGCATGTGAGTATATGTAAGCACTGTATGTATGTATATAATGTAAGTACTGTATGTATGTATATATGTATGTGTGTGTGTGTGTTAGTGGTAAAGGTGGCACCATTGGTTTGTACGTCTGGCACCACCGCGCCTCTGCTTCCGGGCACTTCCGGCCGCTCGGGAAGTAGAGAGCAACGCAGGGGAGGGTCGGGAGCCAAGACAACCCAACACAACCCTACAGCCTACCATACCATAGCCTACCATACAACACAATACAACCCTAGCCTACCATACCATACCATAGCCTAGCCTACCATACAACACAATACAACCCAAGCCAACCCAACACAACACAACCCTAGCCTACCATAGCTTAGCCTACCATACAACACAACACAACCCTAGCCTACCATAGCCTAGCCTACCCAACACAACACAACCCTAGCCTACCATACCATAGTCTAGCCTACCTTACCATAGTCTAGCCTACCATAGCCTACTACCTATTATACGATTATTATGTTATTCTTTTCTCTCTCTCTCTCCATATTATTTTATTATTCTCTCTCTCTCTGTCTCTCCACATATTAATTTACTGTTCTCTCTCTTTCTCTCTACCCATATATTTTTGTTATATATCTCTCTCTCCACACATTAAGTTAATATTCACTCTCTCTCTCTCTCTCTCTCTCTCTCTCTCTCTCTCTCTCTCTCTCTCTCCACATATTATTTTCTTGTTCTCTCTCTCAACATTTTACTTGTACATTTATTATTTTTCGTGTATATATGTTTTAAGGACAGTTGTGTAGTGGTGTTCAAGAGGTTATTAAAGTGTGTGTGTGTGTGTGTGTGTGTGTGTAAGTTTTAAGTAGGTGTGTGTGTGTGTGTGTGTGTAAAGTTCTAACTACGTTCTAAGTAGATGTGTGTGTTGTTGTTATTGATGTTGTATGAGTACGTTCCATGTAGTGTGTGTGTGTGTGTGTTATTACAGTTGTGTGTGTTCCATGTAGTGTGTGTGTGAGTACGTTCCATGTAGTGTGTGTGTATGTGTGACCACGTTCCATGTAGTGCGTGTGTGAGCACGTTCCATGTAGTGTGTGTGTGTGTGTGTAAAGGGGGGTGGGGGTAGCAAGGTCGTTGTTAGCTGGTTGGTTGGGTTAGTCTCCCGTTTACCCCTTCACTTCTCACCGGATGCTACCCCTCGGAGCGGTGAGGGGAAGTGTGGCTCTCTTCCAGTACTGGCCTCCTCTCCCCTCTACTGGTACCCTCCCTTCCCCTCTCCCCTCTCTACCCTCTACTGGTACCCTCCCTTCTCTACCCTCTACTGGCATCCTCCCTTCCCCTCTCCTTCTCTCTCTCCCCTCTACTGGTACCCTCCCTCACCCTCTCCTTCTCTCTTTCCCCTTCCCTCTTCCTCTCCTCTCTACTGGCATCCTCTCCCCTCCTCCCTCTCCCTTCTACTCTCCTCCTCCTCCTCCTTCTGTACTGACCATGGAGCTATTCTAGCTCCATGGTACTGACCCTCTCCCATCCCTCCTCCTCCTCCTCTTCCGCATCCCCTCTCCTCCATCTCCCGGCTTTTCATCTCCCTCTTGGTCCTTCCGATTCCCCTCTTCCTCTCTCTCTCTCTCTCTCTCTCACACACACACACACACACACACACACACAGACAGAATCTCGGGATGATGGAATATAAAAGGGGTTGGTAGATGAAGGAAAGAAAATGAAAATAATAATTATGAAAGTAAATAATAATGAGAAGGAAAGAGAGGAAAGAAAGAGGAAACAATAGTTATGAAAGTAGAAAATAAAGAGAAGGAAAGAGAGGACAGAAAGAGAAAATAATAATTATGAAAGTAAATAATAATGAGAAGGAAAGAGAGGACAGAAAGAGGAAATAATAATTATGAAAGTATATAAATAATGGGGAGAAATGAAACATAAAATAGTTAAAAATTAGATAGAAAATGAAGGTGGGAAGGAAAATAGTGAAATAGGATGGAAAAATAGGATAGAAAAATAATGAAATGTGATAAAAAGTGAAGGAGGGAAGAAAAATAGTAAAATAGGACAAACAAATAGAATAGAAAAATAGGATAGACAAATAATGAAATAGGTTAGAAAGAGAAAGTTTGAAGAAAAAGTGAAAATAGGTTAAAAAATTGAAGGCAATAAAAATGACATACAGTGAAATTGATTAAAAAATAAGCGAAAGTGAGAAAAATGTAATGAATGGGGAAAGATGTATTCGTCAAAATGAATAACGGAGGTAAATAATAATTGTACAAACTAGAGAAATTACGAATGAAAAAAAAAAAAAAAAATGGAAGGAAGAACATAGCTATAGAGAAATTACAAATGAAAAATAAAAAATATATAATAAATGTAAGAAAGAACATAATAGACAAGAGAAAAATGAAGGGAATTTGTAAATAAAACTGTAAAAAAAGAAAAAAAAATGTCGTTTGCAAGGAAAACTATTTGTGATTATATGTGAGAAAAAATTAATAATATAAATAATAGATAAAATTAAATGCATAGTATAAATGAAATATTTTTTAGTTGAAGAAAAATTAATAATATAAATAAAATATTAATTTAAATGTATAGTATAAATGAGATATATATAGTTTTTTCGTTTGAAGACAAGAAGGTTATAAAAAATTAATAATATAAATAAATGATTAAATTAAATGTAGTCTAAATGAAATATATATTTTTTCGTTTGAAGACAAGAAGGTTATAAAGACAACACATGAACGAAGGAGATAGGAAGAGGGAAAAGCGATGAGAGGAAATGGAGAGAAGCCAGGGGAAATGGAGGGAGGGAGGGAGGTAGGAAGGAAGACGGAAGAGGGGAGAGGGAAGGAGAGTGGAGGAAAGACCGTGAGAGGAAATGGAAAGGAGGGGGAAGGAAATGGAGGGAGGGAGAGCGACAGAAGGGTGAAAGAGGGAGGAGGGGAAATGAAGAGAGAATGAAGGAGGAAACAAATGAGTGATAAAAAGGGAAGAAGAACGAGAACAGAACGGAAAGGAATATGGACAGGTTGGAGAGAGAGAGAGAGAGAGAGAGAGAGAGAGAGAGAGAGAGAGAGAGTAGTGTGAAATAATGAGGGAATGAGAGTGAGGCGTAATATACAACACACACACACACACGCAGAGAGAGAGAGAGAGAGAGAGAGAGAGAGAGAGAGAGAGAGAGAGAGAGAGAGAGAGAATGAAGCTCATAAAAGAAAGAGTAATAAAAGAGGTAGGTGAGTGAGTGAGTGAATGTGAGTGAGTGAATGAGTGTGAGTGAGTGAGTGTGTGAATATGTGTCTGTGTGAATGAGTGAGTGAGTGAATGATTGAATGTGAGTGAGTGTGAATGAGTGAGTGTGAATAAGTGTCTGTGTGAGTGTGTGTGTGTGTTTATCTTAACAGTGGACAACAGACTGTATCCGGGACTACCCATTACCTTATCTTGCACTCGTCTTATCTGTGTGTGTGTGTGTGTGTGTGAGAGAGAGAGAGAGAGAGAGAGAGAGAGAGAGAGAGAGAGAGAGAGAGAGAGAGAGAGAGAGAGAGAGAGAGAAAGAGAGAGAGAGGATATTATAAAGGTTAAGGGTACATGAGTGAAGAGAAGAGAGATAGATAGATAGATAAATAGATAGATAGATTAGATAGAGAGAGAGAGAGAGAGAATTATACAGGTTGTTAAAAAGGATACATGAGTGAAAAGAAAGGAGAGAGAGAGAGAGAGACACTTTATGTATTAGTATTCCTCTTTCTCACTCAATCAATCATCTACCTATCATTCACATCCTCCAGAATCTCTCTCTCTCTCTCTTTTCATTCATATACCCTTATCCTGTTGTTTAGTATAGTATGGAGGAATCATTTGCTCCAGATTTACCAACACTATATTTATGACCTTAAAACGTACAGTTGGAGACATGAATGGGTGGTACAGCCCAAGTGAAAAAGATGGTCAATTTTTCCCAATATCAAGTTCCTTATATATAGTGCCAAATAGAAGACATTATCAGGGGCAGAAGTCAGTATTGAAGATGGTGTGTGTGTGTGTGTGTTCCTTAGTGCCAAATAGGAGACATCAGGGGCAGAAGTCAGTATTAAGGATGGTGTGTGTGTGTGTGTTCCTTAGTGCCAAATAGGAGACATCAGGGGCAGAAGTCAGTATTAAGGATGGTGTGTGTGTGTGTGTTCCTTAGTGCCAAATAGGAGACATGAGGGGCAGAAGTCAGTATTAAGGATGGTGTGTGTGTGTGTGTTCCTTAGTGCCAAATAGGAGACATGAGGGGCAGAAGTCAGTATTAAGGATGGTGTGTGTGTGTGTGTTCCTTAGTGCCAAATAGGAGACATCATCAGGGGCAGAAGTTAATATTGAGGATGGTGTGTGTGTGTGTGTGTGTGTTCCTTAGTGCCAAATAGGAGACATGAGGGGCAGAAGTCAGTATTGAGGATGGTGTGTGTGTGTGTGTGTGTTCCTTAGTGCCAAATAGGAGACATGAGGGGCAGAAGTCAGTATTAAGGATGGTGTGTGTGTGTGTGTGTGTGTGTTCCTTAGTGCCAAATAGGAGACATGAGGGGCAGAAGTCAGTATTGAGGATGGTGTGTGTGTGTGTGTGTGTGTGAGTGTGTGTGTGTGTGTGTGTTCCTTAGTGCCAAATAGGAGACATCATCAGGGGCAGAAGTTAGTATTGAGGATGGTAATAAAAAACCAGTACCTGATAATAGACACACAATGGTTACTCAAATGGGACAAGTATCTTTCACCTGGGCTGTACCATCCATTCATGTGTCCAACTGTATACTTACTCTAACTTCCATGATAAACTAAACTAGAAGAAAACTAAACTAATGTGTGTATTTATATTTAACAGTGAGTGAGTGAGTGAGTGAGTGAGTGAGTAAGGATGTAGAAACGGAAAACGATACCTGAGAAAGAGAGAGAAAGCGAGTGTGGGTGAGTGAGAGTGAGTGGGAGTGGGAGAAAGTGTATCAGAGAGAGAAAGAGAGAGAGAGGAAAAAAACTTTACGACTTTGGAAAGAGATGAATGCTGCTAATAATGATGATATATATAATTATAATGGGAACACACACACACACACACACAGGTATAATATGTTTTGAAAGGAGTGAGTGAATGAGTGAGTGAGTCAGTCATTCAGGTGTCTCTTTAGTAACTCAGTCTCTCCACCCTTTCCCTCTTCCCTGTCTCTCCCTATCATCCCTTTCCTTTTCCCTGCCTCTCCCTATCATCCCTTTCCTTCTCCCTGCCTCTCCCTATCATCCCTTTCCTTCTCCCTGCCCCTCCCTATCATCCCTCCCTTCCTGCCTCTCCCTATCATCCCCTTCCTTCTCCCTGACCTTCCCCACCATCCCTCCCTTTCTCCCTGCCCCTCCCCATCATCCCTCCCTTTCTCCCTGCACCTCCCTATCACCCTTCCCTTTCTCCCTGCCTCTCCCCACCATCCCTCCCTTCCTCCCCCCCTCCCTCCCTTTCCTCCCTGCCTCTCCTCCCCCACCCACCACCCAACCAACCAACCAACTAGTCTTTCTCGTTTGTTTCACTAAGTTCTCTTCCTCTTCCTTCTCACCCTAAGCTCCCTCTATCTACTCCTCCTCCTCCTTTCACTATTTCCTTCTTCACCTCCTCTCTCACCTCACCATTTCCTTCTTCACCTCCTCCTCCTCTCTCACCATTTCCTTCTTCATCTCCTCCTCTTCCTCACCATTTTCTTCTAATCCACCTCTTCCTCCTCCTCCCTCACCATTTCCTTCTGCATCTCCTACTCTTCTTCCTCCTCCTCTCTCACCATTTCCTTCTCCTCCTCCTCTCACCATTTCCTTCTTCACCTACTCTTCCTCCTCACCATTTCCTTCTGCATCTCCTCCTCCTCACCATTTCCTTCTTCAGCTCCTCTTCCTCCTCCTTCTGTGGGCGGTTAGTGAGCTTCTCTTAAGAGCTACTACTGATTCCTCCAAACAATACAACGAAACAGAACCCAGCCAGCCCCTACTGAAATAAAATAATCTATAAGGATTGTCTGTTTCGTGGCATATAGTTTGGAGGAATATGTCACAAACCTTCCATTTATTCACCAACAATAAAATAATCTGCCCTTAATAAATATAATGGGTAGTAGTAGTAGGTGTGGAGAATGTTGTTGTGTTGTGTGCTTACGACCATGACTTATATTATTACACTTTTATCAGTCCCAAGATGAAACAGGAAGAGAGATGAATACAAGTTGATAAGTAAGCTAAGTGTGTGTCTTTATAAACATTATTATATACCGGTAGTTATAATATATTCTGTTATTATAGGAATGGGTTTTATTTAATCATTCCTCCATCGCCGTTGATTGTATTTGTATAGGTGTGAAGTTAGGGGTATATTTATTCACATTAAATTGGCAAACTATAAGTAGTATGGGTTCTGTTTGTACGTCTGACAAAGGCGTTTTAACTCACTCACTGGAGTCTTGGTCTGTAGTTATCGTACCGGAGGCATCATCATCATCATCATCATCATCATCTCGTGTCTCTTCATCTCCCATTTCATCTCTCTGTATCTCGCATTTTCCATCTTTATTAATCATTACACGTTTGATATACAGTTCAGTAGCCTTATCTCGTTCACTTACCCTAGTCATTGCTGTAGTTCCATATATGTTAAAAGCATTGTCAAAATAATGTAATGTTTTGGCAGTCACGTTCGTAGGCGGGAAGTTGGTGGGAAAAAAATAATAAAGGCATGATATCGGTAAGTTGTTTCACTATCCATGTTTGTGTTGCCTCCATCATGATCGTTTATACATTTATGTCGTGACGGTACGATGAAATTCAGTCAAGGGAGAGAAAAATAAACATACCGGATTTACGGTGTGTGGCGGTGTATGGCATCGGTTACTTCCTCCACCACCACCACCCTCCCTCCTCCACCACCACACGAGGTCTCTCTCCCCTCCCTCCCTCCTCCCCCTCCCTTCTAAGTGCTCCCCTTCCCTATTCCTCCCTTTCATCTCTCTCTTCTTCCTGATCATCTGAATCCATCCTTTCTTTTATTTTCTGGTACATTGTTCTATCCCATATTATCACATAAATAGATGCCTACCATCCCACAATAATAATAATAATAATATATCTATTCATTCCCATCACTTCAATAAACCCTTTCCCTCATCTCTATTACTTATTCACCCCCTCCCCTCGTCCCCCTACACCCCCACCCCCACCACCACCACCTACTCCCATCTGACACTCCACCCCGTCATCACCTTCCTTCCCATCCCTCCTCCCCCTCCCTTCCCTATGGTTGGATGGACCATGAGGAAGGCTGGGCTGGCTGGCTGGGTGTGAGGACGAGAGAGACCGAGAGGCGAGTTCAGTCTGCGTTGTGCCCTCATAGCTACAGGCTGCCTCGCTAACCACTCTGATAGGTGTGTGTTGTGAGTGAACAGGTGGCTCTCCTCCCCTACCTACCTACCTACTACTACCCCCCTTTATCCTCGTCCAATTTACAAGTAGTATACTGTAGTAAGTTCCTTCAGTCTTTAGCTATTATTTATCATCATTCTCTCTGTCCTTGTTGTTGGGGATGTTGCTGCTGCTGCTATTGTTGTTGTCTTGCTCATGTGGGAATTATTAAGTGTTTATATAGTGAGTTTTCTCGTCGACGTGGTGGTGGTGGTGGTGTTGTATTAGCCAAGTTTTTGTTGGTGTGAATTTGTTGTGACTCCTTCAATGAACTCTGCTGAAAATTGTTCCCAACGTTTGAGTGACGACTGCATACAAAAACAGTGAAGTGTGAGAATTTCGTGAATCCCAAGTGTTATAAACCAATTATTATTATTTATGTAGCCTAATAATAATAATACAACTTTGATGGACAAGAAGAATCTCCAGTGTTTGGTTTTGAAGAGACCAGAGAGATATTCAGTGCTATATATAATACCAGTGACTTATATTTATCTCAACAAGAGTGAACAATACTGACTGATGAGGGTGTTCGTTTGTGGACAGTGATTATGATGATGATGTGTGAACTGCCTGCCAGTGACTACTTTCAAGGAAAAAATATATATATGTTTCATCAATCTGGTTTTCAACTGAGGGAAAGACATTGAATGGGAACTCTATTACAATTATACCAAATGGTGAAGAGTCAGTGAAGCCTTGTTAACTATTTTGTATGTCGTATTACTGTTATGTTCGTAGTATTTTACCGTGACGTCAGTATCTACCAGCGGATAACACTTGTGGTTGAGGTCGTCTTTCGTATGCATATAAATCATTTCACTTTTGTGTGTTGAAGTGAATTACTATTGATTACTTTGTATCATGAGCTTTCGTATACATACAAATCATTTCACTCGGTGTACTGAAGTGAATAACTACTGATACTAACTTTTTATTATGGTCGTTCGTATACATACAAATAATTTCCCTTGGTGTATTGAAGTGAATTAACCTACTGCTGCTAACTTTATATTATTATGTGACAGGAGTGTTGAAAAGTTTCTATATGTAACCAGTGATGGTAGAGTTAATATGTTCGTGAATCGACATACCAGCGAGCTGTTATCAGGAGATATATCAATACCTCAGTGCATAACACCATATCCATCCATCCAGCCCCTTTTTACTTTCGCTTCGTGACCGGCCTAATTTTAGTTTTTCCCCGTACTAGACCAGCCAGCCTCACATCCATTCATAATATATCCCAGTTATATTTTTCTCAGGCTTTTAGAATGATTAGCTGTCAACCAACCGACCGACCACCAGATTATGTATGGATAGTGTCCTTCAAACGGCTATTCATTCAGATGATCGTGCTGGTGTTCGGTTTTGTTTTCCTGGTTAAAAAAATCCGATTGGGTGTCTAAAAAAAACATTTTGATTGTGTGAAAACTAGTTATCCCCTCACGGTTTTACATGTGATTGGCCATACCGAGGCTTGAACGAGTAAATTAATTGTATGTTTTTAAATGCACTATAGTCTTATTGTGAATATATATATATATATCTTTAATTGTACACGAATGCGTTATTGAGGAAAATATAACAGTTGGTGGTGTGATTTTTGTTTTAGCTATTATATGTGTCGTAACTAATCTATTTCCTGTCCGCCTGAGATAAGAACAAGTAGATAAGAGAATGAGAGCGTTGTCTGCTTCCACGTGTGTGTGTGTGTGTGGGTAGATAAGCCCGTATCGGTCGTTTTGTCGTTAAGTTTAGATAAAAAAAAACATGGTCCACTTCCCTAACATTTACTGTATAAAATTATCAGATACTGTCACCTGTCCCCCTCCTCTATCTCTCCCCCCCCCCCCCCGTCTCTGTCTCTATCTCTTCCTGCTGTTCATTTTTGATAAGTTACTTGGGGATTTTCGATCGTACGTAATATATCCTTCTCTTGTGGAATGTCGGTATGTTATCAGTTGGGATGTAAGACAGTAAGGTTTTGTTGGTGATTTGTAAAAAAAAAAATACGTACATTTTAGCCATTACGAATTTGTATTGTTTTAATTCAGTGGTGCACGTATTACATTATTGCCAGCTAGCCGCATTTCCTTCCGTTCCTTGCCAACTTTGTTTCCGATATAGTTTTGTATTTCAAAAGAAAAAAAAATCAAATGCAAGTATCGTTTGGTCAAAAAATATGTTGAAGTGTACTGGTTTCCTTCCTCTTCACCACCACCACTACCATTACCGTTTGAGCAAGAACATATCCGGATTACTAAAGGAAGACGAAACTATTATTACACAAACCTTTACCGTACGTACCCCCACCACTGACCCCCAACACTTTCCGGATATCCTCGTTCTCACCCAGTTAGTTTAGTTTGTTGCATGGTCAGTGTGGTGGGTGGTAGTGGTAGTGGTGGTGATTCCTGGTACTAGTGGAGTGAGTGACTCAGTACTTGTTGGGCATTTCCTTCCTTTTTTTTTGTTTAAGAATCGAGTACATTATAGCCATCTTACTTATGGGGGAAATACAGTGTTTGTAAATCTGGAGCAACTCATGATTCATAAAACTATTCCAAGCCACAACAGGCCACTAATATAATTATATATGTGTTAATCTGGTCCTGTTTTCATGGCATACTTTGGAGGAATCAAGGTGCTTTAATGTATACCACAAGTAAACTCTCTCCCCTTACATGTTCTCCTCTCGATTTCGTCAGCGTTGTACGTATCTTCCACATCTTATCATCACCAACCAACCAACAACCTGTCTGTACAGTAGTGTTTCCTGCCCCTGTGGCCGAGATAGAAGATAGCATTGTTATCAGATACTTGTTTGGAGAGCACCAGGGAAGTGTTGACATTACTCAATGAAAAAATACTGTCTGTACCCATGTGATTGATTATGACTCTGTTACACATTATCCATACTCGAACGATGTTTTGGAGTGGCTGGCTGGACTAGGTAAACAAAACACACTCAAATCTTCCACACACAAAACAAATTAGGCTACGTTAGTTCAGTTGGTGGTTTAAAGGAATCAATGCCTCTTCCCCCCCCCCCCCCCCTTCAATTCAGTGACAGGTCCCTTGAAGCTGTGGTTGAGAGAGGTAGTGAGGGGTAATTATAGGGGCTTGTGGGTATGGTGTGAATAGCCTCGTTAGCCACCACTATTGTTGGCCTGGCTGTGTGTGTGTAGATAAACTCCGCGGACATCAGCCGCCCTAAATAGGATAGTTGTTTTATTTTGTATTTTATTTTTCTGGTTTCTTATAGTTGTTGAATTAATGTCAGATCAAAGTGTGTGGCGTCAGTCGGCTACTCTATATAAATGTAGACAATGTTGATTAATAATCAGGTTTGTATTTGAAGTTAAGGTAAAAAGTAGTTAGTACCGGTAGGACCTACTTGTTTTTACTATGATGTTTAACACTGTTTTTAATGAAGTACAGTAGCAGAGCTTCACATAATCTATTTATACTCATACGATTGTTTTCAAATGCATCTGTTTTTCCTAATTCCTAAAATATTTCTTTTTTTTTGGAGGGGGGTCAGAAAAAATGGGTGCTTGTGTGTGTATAGGAAAGAAATTAGTACCGTACGTGTTAACTGTCATTGCCTTCAACTAAGTAATGATATCAGCTTACAATTACACTTTGAATTGCACAGTTATTCAGCATCAGGGGTTACGAGTCAGTGTGGTTACGGCAGACCAGACCAGACGCTGCTCTGTGACCTGTAGACCGTGGGGGGTGGTAGTAGTCAGGCAGTGTGGGAACTTTTGTCCTCTTTCTTTCTTTCTTTACCTCCGTCAAAGAACATCCGAACGGCAAGTGCATTATTTTGTTAGTGTGTTAGTTTATGTACGGTATCGTTTCTTAGTTATGTTAATAGGTTATATATAGGCTATAATAGGACTAGTTTAGGGATTGATTTCAGAAAGTACTCTACTGGACACGTATCATAATTGTTATTACACATGAAGCTGCGGGATAAAATAATTATAATAATAATCGTTGGATAGTTATATGTGTGTGTTTGGTTTCTTCGTCAGTTATGTATTTATCTAAGGTTATTTATTACATACGTACACACAGTACTGATTATCACACATGGCATCTCACGGGTTATAATAATAATAATTGTTGTTGGTATAAATTTAGTGCTCTCGGTTTGGCAGCATTTTCTTTCTAACCGGCGGAGAAAGAGATTCCCTACGCCCCATCCCCCTCCCCTTCCTACTCCAGCTACCCCTCCCCCTCTCTCTTCTTCCGCCACCTCTCCCTACACTAGCTACCCCTCCCCCTCTTATCCCCACCCCTCCCCCTCTCCCTACACTACCCACCCCTACCACTCTTCTCCCTACCCCTCCCTCCCTACTCTCTGTGTCCTTCCTTCCTTCTCATTCCACATTTTTCTTGAAAGGTTTCATTTGTACTGGTTTTCTGGAGGACTTTGGTTCAGTTGGGATCTGAATTCGGGTCCAGTTTTCTCTGTATGTGTTTGTGTGTTTAAACACACACACAGGAGAGATGCTGATACTTAAACACACACACACGCACACACGAGACAGGCTGATACTTAAACGCACACACAGAGGAGAGGCTGATACTTAAGTATCAGCCTTTCTCGTGTGTGTGTATGTGTGTTTAAGTATCAACGTGTGTATGTGGTCTCTGTCTCTGTCTCTCTCTCTCTCTCTCTCTCTCTCTCTCTCTCTCTCTCTCTCTCTCAATATTTCTGTAATGGTTGTAGCGTTATGCGTCCGTCTTGCTGTAGGCCGCCTTCAAGGCTTGTCAACGCGGAAATGTCTGAGGGTGGGAGAATGGAGGGAGGGAGGGAAGGAGGAGTGGTGGTGGTGGTGAGGGAAGAAAGACCTTCGGAGATTCCTTCTTCCCGTTTCTTTCTTTCTTTTTCATTCTTTATTTCTCGCCACCCATGTCTTTTATTTTATCTTTTGTTCAGTGGATTTATGTATCATGAATTTTTTTAACTGTTGCATTCCCTGTCCGTCTTCTCTCTCTTCCTCCTAACTTTCTCTCTCCAGCACCCCCACCCCCTACCCACACACACACACACACACACACACACACTTTCCTTCTCTCCTCCGCCCCTCCCTTTCCTTTCTTTCCCTCTTCGTCTCTCTCCCTGCTAATGAATGTTGGCTTTTAGGGAGGTGGAGGGCAGGAAGTGGGATTGTCAACGGAAAGGGAGGAAGAGGAAAAGGAGACAAAAATGAGAGAGAGAGAGAGAATGTAATGAAATGCTAAGAGAGAGTATGGTATGAGGAATTGAAAGGGAGTTACTCGGGTCCAAAGGGGTGCCAAAACCATCAATAGTGTTCCTCCCACCCCCTTGTGAAGTGATCTGATCCTGCAGCGGCAAATTCAACTGATATATTGATCGTAAACCTATGAATGTGTGTGTGTGTGTGTCCCCTCCTCACCCCACTGTCTGTCTGTCTCTCGTTACACCTCTCTCTCTTTCTCTCCCTCGTTTCCACCCTTCTCTCGTACACTTGTTCCTCTCATTTGCTACTACTATCTCTCTCTCTCTCTCTCTCTCTCTCTCTCTCTCTCTCTCTCTCTCTCTCTCTCTCTCTCTCTCTCACACACACACACACACAGCGTCCACATGCATTAATAGACATTCTTACACCATAAAAAACACCAGCGAGTTACACACACACACACATACGACAAATATCTAGTCTTCTTTCTCTTTCTCTTACATATTTTTTTAGTCTTTATCTACGCTTTCTCTTCTTCTTTCTCTTTTCATTCGTATTATTTACTTGAGAAAATCACATCCCTCATATTATTTCCTTCCTATAATTATAAATATTTTACTTGTCATTCTCAACCAATACCTCGACATTAATCTTATCCTCCCTTCCTAATAATGATGGTAATAAAAATGATACTACTACTACTACTACTACTACTACTACTACTAGTATACTACTACTACTACTATTACTGTTGTTACTTCTACTACTACTACTACTATTACTGTTGTTATTTCTACTACTACATGTACTACTACTATTATTACTGTTGTTACTACTAGTACTACTGCTAATAATAATAATAATAATAATAATAAATTTAATCCATCTGTTTATCCCATTCTCTCCCATTAAAGGCTTAATCTTCCTTCCCATTCTCCTCTCTTCCTAAATCTTTTCCATCAGATTCTCTTTCTAAATCTCTCCTTTTCCTCCCTCCCTCCAGCCTCAACAAGTGGGAGGGAGGGGGTGGGGGTGGCAGGAGTAGGTGGGGGGGGTGGGGGGTGAAACAGATCCCCGGATGTGGTGTCGTGCGGGCCTGGCGGGTCCTCTTACATTTTCTCTCTCTCTCTCTCTCTCTCTCTCTCTCTCTCTCTCTCTCTCTCTCTCTTGCTGTAATTCATTTTGCTGTATAAAATATTGCTGTACTTTCCTCGTACTGAGTTTCCTAGTGTGTGTGTGTGTGTTTGTATTAACGGAGTCTAAGTAGTCCTGTAAACACAACAACAACAACAACAAAACACTCAGCATCCCTAACTCATATATAATTATATTTATAACAAGTGAATTATTACCCCTCTTTAATTATTAATGTTGAACTCATTTTATTATTTATTCACCTATTTGCATCCTTTCATCTGATATATATTATACACCCTTCCTTCTTCCCTTTCTTAGGGGTCGTATTTCCCTTATTCCTTCGTTCTTTCCTATTTCCTTGACGTATTTATTTCATTTATTTCACTTTTTTATTATAATTTGCTTACACTTTTTCCCCTCCTTCCTTCTTTCCTATTCCTTGACGTATATATTTCATTTCTTTCACTTTTTTATTATCATTTGCTTACACTTTTTCCCCTCCTTCGTTCTTTCCTATTCCTTGACGTATATATTTCATTTCTTTCACTTTTTTATTATAATTTGCTTACACTTTTTCACCCTTCTTCCTTCTTTCCTTCTCTTTTTTATTGTTGTTAATCTTTTCTCCCATCTTATCTTTCCATATCTCTTCGTATTATCCTTACCAATAACTTAAACTAATACTTTCTAGGGGTCAACTTTGAAGTCATAAGAAATTAGTCTTTTTTTTTTTCCTTCTCTGTAGAATTTGTAAATAATTTCGTATAATGGTGTTTGAAAGTCCTTTGTAATCCTTTGGTCTTAAGTTTGTTTGTCTGTCTGTGTGTATCTGTGTGTCTACTTGCCTTCCTCACTCACAATCACTCACAGGCAGTCGTCATCAAGCGCAGGTCAGGTCAGGTCAGGTCGGGTCGGGTCGGGATGGTCACTGAGGCCCCGAGGTCAGGTAATTACAGGTGGAGAAGGGGGACAGGTAGTAGAAGGGAAGGGGTGGGGAGGGGGGCGTTAAGCTCAGAAGTTTCCCACACCCAGTTCACCTGTCCGTCTCTCCCTCCCTCCCCTCCCCCCCCCTCCCTCTCTCTCTCTCTCTCTCTCTCCATGCCCTGCGGTTCACCCTCTTCCTTCAAGCCCTTTTCCACCCTTCCTCTCGCGGTGGGAAGGGTTACAGGTGTACTGGTGTGTTGGTGTGTGTGTCAGGTCCTTGTGTTGGTACGTCGCAGGGGTGATAGTTGTAAGATGACTGTGGGTGGGTATGTGCCCCCTTAGCCACTTATATACGATAGGGTCGCATCCCCCTCCAGCCACACTACACACACACACACACACACACACACACACAGTAGCCCTTAGTGTCAGTGTCTGGAAGGGTGTTAGTCACTCAGGAGCAGGGAGGGTTAAGGCGCTCTTGGCTTGGGCTGGATGGATGGAGAGAGAGAAAGAAAGAGAGAGAGAGAGAGAGAGAGAGGGAGGGAGAGATGAGGGAGAGATTGGTAGGGACCGGATGTTCGTCATTATTCTCTTACATACCTTCACCTTAGCCCCAGGTAAGACTGCTGGCCCGTACCCCCCCCCCTCCCTTCCCTCCTCCCCCTCATCACACACCCTGCCCCCACTACCCACCCACCTACGATCTACCTACCCACCTATCTACTATCTACTTACTACCTACCCACTTACTTACTACTCACTTGCTCTACCTACCTACGTACCAACCTAATATCTACCTACCAACCTAATATCTACCTACCCACCTAATATCTATCTACCTACACACCTACCTACGATCTACCTACACACTGACTCTACCAACCTTCCTGCTCTGACCTACACTCACATATTATTTTACTTATGTCTACCCACACACACATACCCACTCATTTCCACACACACACACATATATACATACACAGTCCTGCACTTGCAAATACCCAACCATTTCCACCCACGCTAACCACCACCCCATTCTCTCTCTCTCTCTCTCTCTCTCTCTCTCTCTCTCTCTCTTTCAATATATGATCTGTTTAGTGGCACAGTTTAGAGTAATTCATTATCATAAGTGGGCAGGTAATTCACTTTGTTTGTTACATTGGAGTGCCTCGATTCCTCCAATGTATGTATGTATGTATGTATGCCAGGAAACTGGTCCCCAAGTTAACAAAAACATATAATGGTGTTCTGTTGCTTGGAAGAATAGTTTGGAGGATTCATTAGTCATTAGTGGCTCCAAAATATACCAACACTGTACGTACTTGTATAATTTAACCTTACTTATCTCATTATCGTACTCGTCCGTTCACTCCCACGCTCCTTAATGAGTCCTTCAAACATTGCCACGAAACACACACACCTTATATATATAAAAGAAGCTTGTTTCGTGGCATAGTTAGGAGGAATCAGAAGCCACCAATTCTCACACATACACGATCTGTACAGGGTCTAAGAATTTCTCCTTAATCGTGATTCATAATAATTTGGAAAACTGTAATAAATACGTGTATATAAAATGATATAAAGAATGTATTGCATAATTATATATAGGGTATATAATTATATAGGTATTTGTGTGTTTAAAGTTAAATGTTTTGTTGAGGGTTTGAATGAGTTAGGACCTATTATACTGAAGACTTGATAGTGATGAAAGTGTGACGTATTAGGTGTGTGTGTGTGTGTGTGTGTGAGAAATCTTGTTATTTTCTTCGAGTCTGCATGGATAAAAATGGGGAAAACGTAAATGAAATGTGGAAGACTGAATGTATGGGAGGAATGAAAGAAGGAATAGGGAGGAGTGCATAGGAGATGAGAATGAGGTGTGATAGATAGAAGAGAATGATGGGAAAGAAGTGAAATATATGAGGAGGAGGAGGAGGATGAAGGGAGAGGAGAGGAAAGGAGATGAGAAAGAGGTGTGGGAGAGAGAGAGGAGGAGGATGGATGGATGGGAGGGGGGAAGGGGAGAGGAGAGGAAAGGAGAAGAGAAAGAGGTGTGGGAGAGAAGAGAGAGAGAGAGGAAGGGGGAGAAAAGGGGGGGGGTCATCGTCGTGTTCTCATGGAGGAGGAGGGGGGAGGAGGGGAGGGAAGGAGGGCGCAGCATCCGGGCCCGGGGCAGAGCTAGGTGAGATGGTGGTCTGGGGGGGGCGGGGAAGGGGGGTAGGGTGGGGGGGGGTCTGGGCACCTGTACCTACCCCTTCTTCGCAACAGGTACAATAATTAATTAGTTTCTCGTGGGGCTGATGATCGCCTTCTAAGCAATTTTTTATTATTATTATTATTCCTCTATTTACAAACAAACACCTTGTGAATCATATTAACATTTTACTACTGCATTTAGAAACAAATTGAATACGGTATTGGCAAGTTATTCCTGCATTTAGAAATACATTGAATACGGTATTGGCAAGTTATTCCTGCATTTAGAAATATACGTTGTAAATCACATTGGCATTTTATTCCTGCATTTGTAAATACGTTGTAAATCACATTGGTATTTGTGTCTTGTATTATTTAAGAAACTCATTCTGTCAGTCGCACCTTTGTTTGATGGTTATATCTCTTTTACACACACACACACACACACACACACACACACACACACACACACACACACATACAGTATATATAATATCTTTTAGGATGATGTATTAACGTTAACTCGTATATTATACATTATAATTCCTTAATTTTTCTTCATTATTTTAACTCTTAATAGCTTTTTAGTTTGTATATAAAACAATTTTCCTCCTCCTTTTCCACAATTGTTTTTTTCGTTCTTTATACCTTTTTTCTTCATTTTTCTCCAGATCTTTCTTAATTAATAATCTTCATCCCTCTCCATCCATCCATTCCTTCCTTTTCTATTCTTGTTTCCTCTATCCATCCATTCATACATTAATTCTCATTGCATGTTTCCCATACATACATACTTATATACATACATATATACATACTTTTCCCCGTTCACTCATCAATCTCTTTATCATCCCGTTCTCTCTCTCTCTCTCTCTCTCAGCCTCATCCAATCCCCTCCTTCCTCTTCCCTCCCTCCCTCCCTCATCCGTTCTCTCCCTACTTCACTTCACCTTCCCTCCTCCTCCTCCTCCTCCTCCTCCTCCTGCCTTCCCATCCTCTCCTTCCTCTTCCCGTCCCTCCCCCCTCCTCTCCTCTCCTTATTCCCCAGTTCATTCTCTCACTCAATCTGCTGACGCCTTCCTCCTACACACACACACATTTTTAGTCACACACATACACACACATTTTCAGTCATATCCATATCCATACACACACACATTTTCAGTCATATCCATACACACACACACACACATTTTCAGCCATATCCATACATACACACTTTCTTTCTCTCTTTCACCTGCCCTGAGACGAGACACACACATTCTCTCTCTCTCTCTCTCTCTCTCTCTCTCTCTCTCTCTCTCTCTCTCTCTCTCCTGCCCTGAGACAGCCCGGGGCTTGAGAGAGAGACAGGAAGCAGTCTTTGTTCACCCCGTCCACAGCCTCCGCCCCGCCCTATCTCCTTCCTCTCTCTCTCTCTCTCTCTCTCTCTCTCTCTCTCTCTTCTCTCTTTCCTCCCCCACCTTCCCCTTCTCTCTCTCTCATCTTTCCTCCCCACCACCATCCCCTTCTCTCTCTCTCTCTCTCTCTCTCTCTCTTTAATAACATCTACGGTATCATATTTACATCGTGTCCTTCCTCTCAGTTTCAATCACAATTTTATCTGTCAAGTATTTATTATCCTTTAACAAAATTATTAAATTCTCTCTTCTTACTATTATCACATTATCTTTTCTCTCACTTCTTTCACATTCTCTCACTTCTTTCACATTCTCTCACTTCTCACTTTTATCATAGTCTTTCACTTTCACTGTTATATTTTCCCACTTTTCTAACTTTTACTCTATTCTCTAACTTTTATCACATTCTCTCTCTTCTCTTGACTATTATCACATTCTTTCTCTTTCTCCCGGATCTTTCTTTCCTCTCTGTCCCCCTTTGGCTTCTCACTCTATCTCCTCCTCCTCCCCTTCCTCCTCCTCCTCCTCCTTCTCCCCTTCCTCCTCCTCCCCTACCTCCTCCTCCTCCACGCTTTCTTCGTCCCATTTTTCAATATATATCCATCTTATATTTTTTTCTCTCTATGTAACTCTCTCTCCCCTCCTCTCATCTTTCCTACCCACCCCCTCCTCTCTCTCTCTCTCTCACACACACACACAAACACAAACACAACAGGAAGAAACGCCCCTCACCCATCCACCCCCCTCCCTCCTTTCTTTCCTCCATCTTACCTCCTTCCTATCAGATAAAGATAAAACCCTTCTTTTTTTCTGTCTGTGTGTCTGTGTGTCTATCTCCTCGTGACCTCACTCAATGGGCGGAAGTGATGTCACCAACACGACCGTCAGTACGTCGCCTTAGTTGCTACTTGAGAGAGAGAGAGAGAGAGAGAGAGAGAGAGAGAGAGAGAGAGAGAGAGAGAGAGAGAGAGAGATGGTGAATGTGGGAGGGGGAGGAGAGAGGTGAATGAAGGTAGGGGGGGGGGAGGAAAGAGATAAAAGAGGTGAAGGTAGGGGAGGAAAGATGAGAGAGGAGAGAGAAGAGGAAAGATGAGAGAGAGAAGAGAGGAGGTGAAGGTAGGGGAGGAAAGATGAGAGAGGAGGAAAGATGAGATAGAGAGAGAGAGAGAGAGGGGGGGGTTGGTGTACAGCTTATAAACACAGGTGCAGCAATCAGAGCGTGTGTCCTAAAGCCTCCCCCTCCCCCCCCCCCCCCTTACTATTTCCTTCCTCTCTCCCTCCCTTTCATCTTCTCCCTCCCTCCCTTACTCCCTTTTATCTTCTCACCCTTCCTCTTACACACACATACACACATTAAATAATACGACATATACACAAGTTCATTTCAACACACACACACACACACATACACACATTAAATAATACGATATATACGCAAGTTCATTTCAACACACACACACACACACACACAGGTACCTAAACTTAAAAGGATACACTGAATCAAAATACAAAAAATTAAAAGTTTACTAAAGATTGTAATAGTATGTACTGTTGTGTAACTTAAATGGATTATACATTATTATTATTATTATACCTCAGGCCACCACAGACATCCGGGTACTGATTGCTTTATCTTTAGTTCACTCTCTCTCTCTTCTCTCTCTCTCTCTCTCTCTCTCTCTCTCATCCGGTAACTGATTGGGATTTTCTTTTTATCTTATCTCTTCCTATCTCTCTCTCTCTCTCTCTCTCGTCAGTGTTGCCAGCGCTGGTTATCTTTTCTCTTTAATTTGTTTTTATCGTATTTCTTTCTTTATCTGTCATTTTTTTAGTCCTGTACAAATTATTTTACATTAATTTATTTCTCGATTTTCCTGAATGGTGGTTGATGAAGGAATGCAATGTTTGTTAGTGATGATAGTGGTGGTTGATGATGGAATGCAATGTTTGTTAGTGATGATAGTGGTGATTGATGAAGGAATGCAATGTTTGTTAGTGATGATAGTGGTTGATGAAGGAATGCATTGTACGTGGTGGTGGTGAAAGGAAGGAAGGAAGGAAGGAAGGAAGGAAGGAAGGAAGGCAAGGGCCGCTGACACACCTCTGTCAACAACATGGACAAAGTTGTGACGTCACCTTACTCACCCCCCATACCCCCAAATACACACACACACACACACACACACCCTTCCTTCCTCATACCCCCCCAATACACACCCACCCCCTTCCTTCCTCATACCCCCCCCCCCACACACACATACCCTTCCTTCTTCATACCCCCCCAATACACACACACACACATACCCTTCCTTCCTCATACCCCCTAATACACACCCACACCCTTCCTTCCTCATACCCCCCAATACACACACACATACCCTTCCTTCTTCATACCCCCCCACATCCACCACCACCTTCCTTCCCCACATCCACCACCACCACCACCATCACTACCCCCTTCCTTCCCCACATCCACCACCACCATCACCATCCCCTTCCTTCCTCACCCCCCCCACACCCTCCTCCATCTTCCCACCCTTCATGAACTAACTTCCTCTTGCCTATTTTCCTTCCCAACTTCCTCCTTACCCTACACAATATCATCCCTCCCTTTCCTTTCCACTAATTAGCTACCCTGACACTTCTCTTCATCTTACCTATACCTCTTACCTTACCCATCCACTTTCCTTCCTCCTGCCTCCAACCCAAACATTTCTCTTTCCTCTCTTTCTCCATTTCCTCTGACCGGTGCCTTTCCTTTACTCTTACAACCACTTCTCTTCCTTTTTCCCTTCCTTCCTCTTACCTTTCCCTCACTCATGCAACCCCCTTCCTTCCCTTTACCCTTCCTTCCTTCCTCTTACCTTTCCTTCACTCATGCAACCACCTTCCTTCCCTTTACCCTTCCTTCCTTCCTTCTTTTGCCCTTCACCCCTGCTCACCCCCATCCCTCCCATCACATCTTCTCTCACCACACACACACACACACATTCTTTAATTAATTTAATTTAAAGTGTTACAAGGAAACCCCCGTCGATTGAACTCCTGTCATACGGTACTATTTTTTTTTCCAATACATTTTCCTTATTATTATTATTATTATTATTATTAGGCGACGTTGATAACTTTGTTCTCTTGTTCTATCTGTCTGCGTCTCTCTATATTGTCCGATTTGTATTGATTCTCTCTATTTAATAACCGATGTTGTATTTATCAGTCTGCGTCTTTCTATATTGTCGAACTTGTATTGATTCTCTATTTAATAACCGATGTTTTATTTCTCTCTTTAATAACCAACTCCGATTTGTATTGATTCTCTATATAATAACCGATGTTGTATTTCTCTCTTTGCCAACCAACTCTTTAACTAATAAATATTTTTCTTTTCTTTTGTGTTCAGGTCACAGGCGCTGGCATTCTCTGTAGAGTATGAAGGTGCCACCGCTTAACTTGACTCCAGATATGAACCGTGTGGGTATGGCGCTCCCTTTCAGTCCAGACTTGTTGTGGAGGTATCCACTCTCACTACCACAGTCGGCCTCACCGTCCTCACCCATGATGGACGTTAAGACTCAGATGCCAACACATTTAGGTAAGTTGTTTATTCAGGTTACTTAGTTTGGGTAGAAAGTATATGTATGGAAGTGGTTTGTTGGTTAGTTTGGGTAGAAAGTATATGTATGGAAGTGGTTTGTTGGTTAGTTTGGGTAGAAAGTATATGTATGGAAGTGGTTTGTTGGTTAGTTTGGGTAGAAAGTATATGTATGTAAGTGGTTTGTTAGTGTTAGTTTGGGTGGTAAGTATTTTGGTGCCAACACATTAATATAAATTGTTTGGGTAGAAATAATAAGTTGTTTGTTGGTGTGAGTTTGGGTAGAAAGTATATATAAGTGGTTTGTTGTTGTTAGTATGGGTGGAAAGTATATATAAGTTGTTTGTTGTTAGTTTGGGTAGAAAGTATATAGTAAGTTGTTTGTTGGTGTTGGTTTGTGGAGTTTTAACAGTAACCTGACTAACTTTAGACAAGTTTACCCTCAGGTGATGTATGTGTGTACAATTTTCTTTATTAACTAGCCAGTAGCCACCACATAATCGTTTTCTATCTATAGGGTCATACCACGTTAAAATTAAGCAAGGTTTCTGCATAATTATAATAGTGTTCATTAATAACCAACCACCTTTCTTATGCATTAATAATAATAATAATAATAATAATAATAATAATAATAATAATACTCCTAAAGTGATATTATTGTTACGTTGTACACACTTCACATCCTAAAATCATCTGTGAGTGATTGATTCCTTCCTGGTAGCAAAACAAGCATCCTGTCTCTCCTTCCTCGTGGCACACACACACACACACACACACTCTAACCTGCTCTGCCAGCCTGTCTTCCTCATCTCACAGGCTCTTCCCACGACATTTGCCCCAAAGCCCCCGCCAGCTCCCACACATTTTCCCACACTTTGCCCCCCCCCCATCCCCCCTCCTCCTCGGCATAGGCTATATATCCTTGCTCACTCAGCTTGCATCAGTTCAGTCGAGGCTTGCTAGTGGTGTGGTGCAGATCAAAGGCACATACATACATACATACGTGGTGCTCACTTGTTAAAATATACTGTATATTTGGTGTTTACCGTTCGTCACGTGTATATTATCGCATCAAGAAAAACAAAACAAAAATAAAAACAGTTGTGACTATTGAAACAAACTTCGGACTTTGAAAATAGACATTGTTTTGTACATTTAATTAGTGAGGATTATTATCACACTAGGAAGACAATGCTGTCCTACCTTACTTGTCCTGGTGAGTCCAGTTGCTTCAGTGCCTAATATTATTACACCGTTTTCTTTCGTCCTCAGACCGGACTAAAACATTTTCCTGTAGTATCCAATATCTAAATAGGATCATACTACCCTTAACATTTTAAAATCAAATGTGAAAATGGTACATTTGCGTAAATACATTAATTTACTTCGGGTTAAAACACACTTTAGTGAATATTTCTTATTACCAGTTCATTATAATATTGCCCAAAATCTCCATGCCTTTAAAACTTAACTATTTATATATTGGTATTAGTTCCCAGACGTAGCCTACACTAAACACTGATTATTATCACAGAAAAGCTGACTGTGGAAGTTTATATAAAGACAAACAATGGATAACTAACTGTACACAATTATGAATGTCACTTACAGCCTTTGTAGCCCGAGTACAGTACTGTAAAGTACAAGAAACACACTTATCCACTTATTGTCCTATTCCTAGGCCTATATGACTGACACACATAAGCACACACACTACAACTCCAAATCTTCCCCTTTCCTATACACATATACACACATTCTATATAGGCTACAAATCACTCTGAAATTACAACGCCTTTATTAATAACCATAATAAAGTAGATAATTATTTAGGTGTTAAGCTCTACTAACCAAACCAAGAACCACTTTTGGATTGTGGCACTCAATAACAAATGATCAATATATTCCTCCTCTATTCTCTGTATATCTCCTTGGCTCTTCATATCTCTCCTCTCATCTTCTGGGGTTCAACATAAATAACTCAAGCTGTCAAATCTATCAATCAATCAACATCATCCATCATTCCCCCTCTACCCAGGACAGCCTTCACCAAGAATAGTTTGGGATTTCCGGGATGATTCTCAGTTCTCTTAGCTGTTTTTATATCATCCTTTCAATAAGTTGTAAACATTGCATTCTGGATCCTCACTCAAAAGTGAAAACATTTATTAATCATTCGTCCTGTGCCAGACAATGGAATATTTTACATACATAATTATAATTACACTTCTGGCATCAGTTTCAATTAAGTACTGTATATAATATAAAAAATAAATTGCTAAACAAACCATATTCACAATGTCTATGAGTGGTTCCTCCCTTCCATCTTCAAGCTCTGTACATTGTCAGACTTTTAATCTGTTAATATTATTACTAGACATTTACTGCATTTATAAACACATGAAAGCAAAGCTATAGCCCTAAATATATAGTTTCTTGATGAGTTATATATTGATTTAAAATAAAAATAATAAATAATAAATAAGATTTGACCCAACTAAAGTTCATTTCAGTTGTACAGTAATTGGAGAAGTGGTATTTTATTATATGTTGTTATTATTTCAACATTAATTACTTATTTGATGCTCCTGGTGCTGTTGCTTGGTATAAAGTGAGATGAAATGAAGCCCTGAGATATGATATAAATAACTTTCACTCATAATATGACACAAGTAACTTTCACACACAATATGACACACAAAATATTGGGTTGGTTGCCTGTTCTTTTTTTATCTTGATATGTCAGCCCAAACTTGAACCCCCTACCCTACCTATTCCCATAAGTGAAACATAATAGATCGTCATCACTACCTTCCCAACTGTGTACTGTACTGGACTTATTACATCATTTTAACAACATTATATACCTGATACTGTGACCCTACTAACTGTCTCTCTCTCTTTTCTGTACTGTACTTCCAATAGTCAATCACTACATTCCCATCTATGTACTGTACTTGTATATGTATTAAGTTTAATATTATTATTATTGGCATTATATTGTGACCTCAACTGACCCTTCTCTCTCTCTTCCACAGCAGCTGACCCTCGGATGTGGTCACGGGAGGATGTCACTGCCTTCCTCCGCTGGTTTGAGCGAGAGTTTGAGCTCCCGGCCATCGACCTCTCCAAGTTTTGCATGAATGGTAAGTCTTCAAGGAACAGTACTGATAATAGTAAATTATTTGTAACCTTTCATAAACGCTCAAGTTCCGATCTCTCTATTACATCAGAAGTGCCAATGTTTTTGGTAGATTCCACCAACTATTAATTTAATTATTAATAGGGTTGTGTAATTTTTCTTCATTTGCATTACATTTACCAAAAAGGCAAAAATAAAAATGTGACATGGGAGATGATTCGTTTTTGTTAGTGAATTACAAATAGTTAAATACTCTATGGAAGATGATACCCACCATAAATAATCAATTTGTTGACTGATTAAGTTTGAATGAAACCATGACAGTCTTTTCTCAACATGAGTAAATATATATCCGTCTCGAGAGAATCCATGTTTTTACTTTTACTCTTAAAGTGAGTGGGTAGAAATAATGGCTTATACAGTACAGTAACTATTTAGTTTTCTTGTTATTGATGGGAAATTTTCATAACTGATAACATTATAGTGCATCAGATTAACTCTTAGCTGATCATTATGAATTCTAGTCTTTACAATCACATATCAGTTGTAGACATTTATGATGACAACACCTATAGATAACCAGAACATGATATCTATGACAAGAATATGTGCTATTTACTAACTTAAGTTTTGTTTGTTACAGGGAAAGCACTGTGTATGCTGACCAAGTGTGACCTGGCAGATCGTGCCCCAGGGGCTGGGGACATTCTGCATAACACACTTCAGTTCCTACTGCGTGATGCTCCCCAGGTGCCCCAGTCTCCTCTCACCCCACATCACCCATTATTATCTCCTTCACCTCTAACATCTGGACCTCCTCAGCCCTGGTCTATGGTTGCTCCAGACCTACATAGCCTGAGCCATTTGCTGCACCAGGGGGGTTCCGTCACTCTCAGTCCGGCCCCCTCGGAACAGAGCGGTGGTTCCCCACGTCACCCTGACAATGCCTCCTCCACTTCCTCCACCTCAACAGCTGCTTACCATCACTCTTCAGCAGCCTCTACTGGATCCGGCCACTCAGGCAGTCAGAGTGATTCAGAAGATTCCACACGGGACTCCTCATCACCCCAGAGGTCCCCACTCCCTCCCACCTCAGCTGCTATTGCTGTGTCAGCTTTCCCTGCCCATGCCTTGGCTTCCCTCAAACACCTAAGTGACTACCAACGAGCTGCTGCTGCTGCTGCTGCTGCAGCAGCAGCTGCTGCCCAGACAGTAACATCACACTCAGATAACCTTCACCAGCACCAACACCAACACCAACAACAACAACAATCACAGCCACCACAGCCAACACCACAGCAACAAGGCCCCACTGGAGAGGAACCTGTTGAAACAGGTACTAATGGGAGACTGTTATGGGACTTCTTACAACAGTTACTCAATGACTCTCAGCAGCGATACTCTCGTTATATTGCCTGGAAGAACAGAGACACTGGTGTCTTCAAGATTGTTGATCCTCCTGGCCTTGCTCGCCTGTGGGGTATCCAGAAGAACCACCTGAGCATGAATTACGACAAGATGTCCCGTGCACTCCGTTACTATTACCGAGTTAACATCCTACGGAAAGTACAAGGAGAGCGACATTGTTATCAGTTCCTGCGTAACCCTTCAGAGCTCAAGAGTATCAAGAATATCAGTATGCTCCGTACAGCTCCTCTCCCGTCCCAAAGAGCCAAGGATACACAACAACCAGCCCAAGCTGCACCCATGGAAGAAGAAGAAGAAGAAGAAGGTCCTACAGATCTATCAATGTCTTCCCTCCATCATCAATATCATACACCTCCTCCTGCTCCCATGGATACACAGTCACATCTCTCTGTCACCATCAAGACTGAGGATTACTATGAGTAACGGACCGGCTTCCCTTGCCGTCACTTCACCCACCCTGATCTGGCTGGCATAACCTGCCCTGGGTCAATGGCCATGAGGCACTGGGTCGGGTGCTGCCCTGAGTCAATATGCCGCCTGGCGTGGTGCCGGCGGCTGTGACTGTAACGCGGTGTTAAATCATCGCTCAGGGCATTGACGGAGCCCAGCTGCCGTGGCCCCCATCCTGTGGGGCTGCTGGAACTCCATGTTGGGGCGGAGGTGCCCCACCACACCCTGGCTTGCTGTGATAACCTGTACACTCCTGGTGACCCCCATTGTGGCTGGCACTCACTCACACATGTACAAAGTACCTTAACTGTAAGAATATTATTGTCCAGTAGGAAGGTCTCACTGGCACGTGGGTCTCCCTGGGGCCGGGTAGGTGTAGGGTGGGCAGGGCTTGTAGGCACCACAGCATGCCAGTGTGCCTGACATTGTACTCTTGTGATATAATGTACTCCATTCCGAACTCAACATAGGTTTAGTCTCCAAGCATCCCTTGTGTGTGTGGGTGTGTATCTGTGAGTGCCTGTACTGTATGCATTGGTTAGCCAGGAATTTCACTCTTGTTCTATGTCAGAATTATTGTGAAGCTCCCTTGTGCTAGTAAGATGCCCTGACTACCCTGCCCTACACTCTGGCCCTGTAGCGTTATGTCACGTGATCTGTGTCTTTCAACCAACTGATCCATCAGTGGTTTTTATGTGTTTTCAGAAATCAAGACAAGAGTTTACACCTCACATGTTCTTCAGTACACTAGATGCATAGAGATATATATTATGACTGTAT
Organism: Petrolisthes manimaculis; assembly: GCA_034508575.1. Lineage (NCBI taxonomy): Eukaryota > Metazoa > Arthropoda > Malacostraca > Decapoda > Porcellanidae > Petrolisthes > Petrolisthes manimaculis. The sequence continues at coordinate 48,467 of JAWZYT010001965.1, forward strand.
AAAGTTGTATTTATAAAATAAACTTTTTGTACATACAAATATGCCTTCTATACCCTTATAAATATACTATAATATAGAACTTATGCAGCAAGAGAGTACGTACAGTTTAATGGAAGACAGTTTATATTTGATAATCATCTTTATAGTCTGATTGTTACTGTAACAAAAATAATAGATGAACACTTGTCATTAGATCATAATACAGTACTGTACAGTAGTTGTATTACATATTTCTTGACTCCCTGGACTGGATGCCATAATGGCTTAAACACTTCCACTTTTATAAGCTCCTGTAACCTTAGTGGGTTACATGGTCTACAAAACATAACCTAACAGAATATACATCTATCATTTCTCTTGTCAATGGAAAAGAGTATAATCCTCAGACCTACGAGACACCTTTAGTCTACTCCACAGAACATGTACACATAGATTTGTCTTATGATGAATAATTGTACAGCATTAGTCCAAGTATATGATGCTTAATAATGTGTGAAAGCTCCATAATTATATCATATAGTTTCACTCAATATAACTTTATATAAACGACAACACCAAAAACATGAAATATGAAGTTAATATTGAAATGATAATAACATTCGGAAATACCACTTCTCCAACTACAAGTAAGTACAGTATTCTTCTGAAGTGATACCAGTAGCCTACACTCAAAACAAAAATGCTTACAAATATTTACCAACATATACAGAAACATGTTTTTTTTTTTCTTAACTGGCTCATGCTGCACAAAGGCTGGACTAATTAACACACAGTATATAGGTGGCAGGCAACTCGCTACCTGATATGAAAGCAACCAATGAACATCTCTATAATAAAAACGACAGCCAATGAGAATGAAGGAGGTTGTTTCTAGACAAACACACGAGCAGCCACTTGTCATGGTATAACTACACGCCTTCATAATATCACAGTCTACATCGGTGATATGAAATAGAAGAACCAAGAAGTAATAGACCTAGACCTTGGCGCCCTACCTTCACCAATGTAGAGTTGCTGGCAATGGTGACAAGTGAATAAGTGATGCAGAAAAGAAAGATGTAATATTTGGTAAATTTATGTTTGATAGTACCTGGACAGCCATAAGAATGAAGGTGGTAGTATGTAACTGATAATGTCAATGCTATTAGTAGAGTGTAACGGGACGTATATGACGTGATAATTAATTAAAGTTAAAGGTCACTGATGGGTCACTCTGCTAGCCTCTCTCGACCTAGACATATCTCCTGACCTACCGTACCATTGCACCTGCTTGCTGCTCTATACACCACGTTCTACACACCACGGTATAAGGACTATAATACCGTGCTACACACCACCTCCTGCGACAGCTACATCTCTCACCCCACACGCCACGACCACGACAGGCAGGACTCTCCAGCTATATACATATGGGTATCTCAAACAATTTACTGTCTAATATTTTCACGTTCACATATGATATTATTGTTTTAAGTAGTGCATAGCTGTTTGTAATAAATTAAAAGATGGTAGTTAACCTATTTATTGGAAAGTTTATCATCTAAGGAACAGAGGGAAGCAGTCAAACTCCTACATGAGTTACCCCTATATGGATGATTATATTTGACCACGACTGTACATACAAGGTGTTTACTACTGCACAATCCTGACCTTAACCCACCTTCCTACGGTGTCCTGGTATACTTGTACTTTATCCATAAATTGTTACCGTGTACAATGGAGTCTGTTCACCTCAATAGTAATAATGCTACTCCATGTTGTTATAATATGTAATAGTTAGCCACTAACATCCATCCCTTAACATTTTCTCTTCTTTAGAAACATCGTAGAAACCCTATAATTTTATAATAAACTAATTTATTTCGCTATACTGTACTCGTATTCCACACAACCCTCTCAGACACCACACAAAACACACACAAACACACACTTCTCCACATACACCCCCATACACACAACACTCTCAGACACCACATAAAACACACACAAACACACACTTCTCCACATACACCCCCATACACACAACACTCTCAGACACCACACAAAACACACACACAACACACACTTCTCCACATACACCCCCATACACACAACACTCCCAGACACCACACAAAACACACACAAACACACACTTCTCCACATACACCCCCATACACACAACCCTCTCAGACACCACATAAAACACACGTACACTTCTCCACATACACCCCCATACACACAACCCTCTCAGACACCACACAAAACACACGTACACTTCTCCACATACACCCCCATACACACAACCCTCTCAGACACCACATAAAACACACGTACACTTCTCCACATACACCCCCATACACACATAATACAATTATATCACCTTAATGATCATTATGAAGTCACCAGTTACCAATACGCTTCCCAAGATGGAATTACTATACACCACTTATATTGTATACAGAAAAATGTATAGTGTAATTTTTCTCGCCACTGATTTGGTTTAGCCTTCATGCGCTCATAAGTTATACTATACGAAATATGAGTTGTATTATAACAATCTGTGAAAAAATGATCAAATATACATTTTATAATATTTCACCATACTGTATATACATGGGTTACGAATACTTTTAATGAAATAGAAACTGACTTACCTGAGAAACACATTAAGAAGATACAGTACGTATATGTGTGACAGAAACACATTATTGTACTGTATATATATAAAATTAATACCTATATAAATTTCTACTTACTGAGAAACACATGACCAAAATATATATGACAGAAACACATTATCGTACTATATAATTATATAAATAAAATCAATACATAAATAAACTGTATATATTTGTACTTACCATATTATAGAAGGCTGAGAAACACATGATCAAAATATATAATTATGACAGAAACACATTATCGTACTGTATAAATAATAATAAAATCAATATATAAATGAACTGTATATATTTGTACTCACTGAATAAATAAAAATAAAATCAATATATAAATGAACTGTATATATTTGTACTCACTGAATAAATAAAAATAAAATCAATATATAAATGAACTGTATATATTTGTACTCACTGAATAAATAAAAATAAAATCAATATATAAATGAACTGTATATATTTGTACTCACCATAGTGTAGATACTGATGGTAGACTTGTTAAATTGGTAGTATACATACGTAGTGATGAATATTGGCATTAATTAATTATTCCTCACCCTAACCACTGCTTCTCACCAGACCCCTACCCTTTATATACATATAACATGTATATAAAATTATCCTTTATATACATGTTATATAGATGTTTATATAGATGTTTACTACTGGTCTAAAGTGGGCCTTCACATCATCACCATCACCAACACCAACACCCAGGATAGAGTTAGAGGAATTAAGGGGGTGCGGGAGTAGGGGGACTGGCTTTGGGGGGTGCGAGAGTAGGGGGACAAGCTTGGGGGAGTTAGGGGGATAGGTTTGGGGGGTGCGGGAGTAGGGGGACAAGCTTGGGGGAGTTAGGGGGATAGGTTTGGGGATTAGGAGGGTGCGGGAATAGGGGGACAGGCTTGGAGGGGGGTTAGGAGGGTGCGGGAATAGGGGGACAGGCTTGGAGGGGGGTTAAGGGGGTGCGGGAATAGGGGGACAGGCTTAATTATTATTTAAATGAGATACACAGTGGTCAGGGTCAGGATATATATATACTTACACACACACACCGAACACGTACAGTACAGCAGTGTTATTTTGGGAACACGTACAATACTGGTACTGCTCGAAGTCGTTAATTTCTCTCTCTCTCTCTCTCTACCTCTCTCTCTCTCTCTTTCTCTTTAAAACCATCAACGTACAGTAATCTGAAAAAGGAATGGTTGATTAATTAAGGGGGTGCGGGAATAGGGGGACAGGCTTGGGGGGATTTAGGGGGTGCGGGAATCAGGGGGACAGGCTTCATTTATTTTTAGGGGGTGCGGGAGTAGAGGACAGGCTTGGGATTTTTTTTAGAGGGTGCGGAATTAGGGGACAGGCTTGAGGGGGAGTTTAGGGGGTGCGGTAGTAGGGGATAGGCTTGTGGGGGGTTTAGGGGGTGAGGGAATAGGGGCTAGGCTTGGGGGTATTAGGGGGTGCGGTAGTAGGGGATAGGCTTGGGGGGGAGTTTAGGGGGGTGCGGAATAGGGGACAGACTTTCAACACGGCCCAAACCAAGCCTGTTATTATTATTATTATTATTATTATTATTATTATTATTATTAACTAACAAATCAATAATGTAATGATGAATATACAAATTAATTAACAAACATGAAATTATCATATACCGGTAAATTATTTGATGTGCATTATTTATATCATATTTGACGGTATTTCCTTTCATTAACTCGAATTTAATAGACATATAATAAACTCAGATACTTTACCTTTCACATAATATCCACTATGTTGCCGAAAGCGTCCAATTAACACCAAAAATTAGGTAAAAACACTTGACACCATAAAATATACAACCCCCTCCCAGCCGAGCCATTTTCCCGCCTAAATTATTGCTTTCTTCCCTCCCTTATATAAGGAATAAAGGATCCCTGATATAAATTGGTATTATTATTATTATTATTATTATTATTATTATTATTATTATTATTATTACTGGTATTATTATTATTGTTATTATTACTGGTATTATTATTATTATTTATATTATTGGCATTATTATTATTATTACTGGTATTATTATTATTATTATTATTATTATTATTACTGGTATTATTATTATTATTATTATTATTATTATTACTGGTATTATTATTATTATTATTATTATTATTAAGGTTCATATTCAAGAACAATCATGTTATTATAGTGTATACGATGGTGTGGTACCGGTACGATGGTTCACTTGTTTGTTGTTGTTTTTTTCTATGGAGCCGTTGACAATATTGTTATGTAGTACCGTCGTATATACCATACTAAATGTTATATATAATACTTTTACATTATATAACAACACTTTATACTATTTAGATATTATTTGATATTTCATGGTATACGGTGGTGCATTTATATACTAATAATGTAATATGTATATGTAATTATCCATGTACATAAAGTACATAAAGTGAGAAAAATATTTAAAAATCGTGTGGAAGAATACATGAGTGTTTTAGTTTGCTATTATTATTTTTATTATTTAATTTATTATTATTATTATTATTATTAAGGATATGTATTGTAATTAAATAAAGTATGGGTATGATTGCCAGGACGTCTATCATATTATTATTAGCAATTTGTGTTCTTTTATAATTATATACAAGTAGCGGTAATGAGGCTTCCAAACAGAAAACAAAGTAGTCCCAAGAATTGCAAATTAGGGGGTGCGGGAGTAGGGGGACAGGCTTGGGGTAGGGTGGTAGAAAGCATGGAGGTGATTATACATACCTCCATGGTAGAAAGCCTGTTTGTGTGTGTGCTTAATTAAAACGGCGTACAGGACAACAAACATAAACAAAAAGTGAACATGACAACTTCTGGAAAACAGTGGTGGTGGTGGTTGCTTTTTGACGAGAGAAAAAAATATTGCTCAAAGTTTAATATGATAATAATATGTGAACTCCAAACTATGGTATGAAACAGCAGGCAGGATTCCTTATTTGGTTACCAGGCAGGCGTAGTTTGAAGGAATTAGTGGCATTTGGAGGACGAGTTAGGTTAAAAGATTTGCCAACAAGTGATTAGGCTACCTACCCTACCGTACCCTACCCACCCCTACCCGTCTCTGTGGTGAGCCAAGTGCATTATATATACTTTGTCTGTGGTGTGCTCTGTTCTCATTCTTCTTGTGTGTATCTACGAGTGAGGAGGAAGATCTGCCAGGGGTAAACAAACTAAAAACCCTGAATGTTGTCAAGAGAGAGGTTGTTTCCGTGTTCATTAGGCTACACGTATACCAAGGTAAGGAGTTTATTGACCATTAATAAATTATTGTTGGTGTTGTTGGTGTTGTCAAGAAAAAATAATACATTGTTGTTTGTGTTGTTGTTGTTGTTTACAAGAGAGGTTGTGCACTAGACTAACCTACACGTTCAAGAAGGTGAGGTGATTATTGACAATTAATTATTATTCGGGCGTGTAGTGTTGTGAAGTGAGATCGTGGTTTAAGATACATTTAAGGCAGTCATACACTCTCATTGTCAGCAAGTTTAAGTTCAAGTTTTGGGTCCCGCAGAGGGCTGCTCGTGGGCAGCATCAGGGTCAACACACACGTAAACGTATGAATGTGTGTGTGTCCTCTCCCCACTGTCTGTCTGTCTCTCGTTACACCTCTCTCTCTTTCTCTCTCTCCCTCGTTTCCACCCTTCTCTCGTACACTTGTTCCCCTCATTTGCTACTACTCTCTCTCTCTCTCTCTCTCTCTCTCTCTCTCTCTCTCACACAGCGTCCACATGCATTAAGGTGGTAATTCACTTTTGTTACATTGAAGTGCCTAGATTGATTCCTCCAAAATATGGCAGGAAACAAACAGAACCATAGAAGAGCATAAATAATGGTGTTTGTTGTGTTGTTGTTTGGAAGAGTTTGGTTCACGGTGGTGGACAACTATTGCATCGTGACTCTACATATAGCATAGTGTGTGTGTGTGTGTGTGTGTGTGTGGTCATAGCAGCAGCAGTAACAACAGTGTACACGTGCATCATCACACTAACTGAGTTGTAAGGTTGAAACAGTTGCCAGGCTCCTTGGATGATGTAACAACAACACAAACTTCATGTCCAGAGAGAGAGAAAGAAACGAGTAAAGAGTTTAGTCACGTAAGTCAGTAATTTCACTTTCCTGTATTTAACTGCGTTACGAGGTAGCCAATGAGATGCCAGCCGCAGTCGTGACACGTGACACGTTAGTGACGGTCAGACGAAAGCACTCACAGTGACTCACTCCGTCACTCGTTCAGTCCTCACCTTCCCAGACGGCCGACACCTGCCTGCATGTCTCTGTGTTTGCCGGTAGTGACGGAGTAGAGTAGGTGTGTTTAATGTTCTTCCAGCCTCGCCTTCTTGGTAAGCATTTTTTCTTTTTTGTTATCTTGTGGTTTTTAGCTCCGGCCTAAGCCGAGAGCTCTAGGTCTTATCGTAATTATTGTTGTTCTTCTTCTTCTTAGGGCGACAACTTCTTAAAATGGTTCAACTGACTGACTCCCTCACTCTCTTCCTCCCATCCATTTTTTTACCGACATTGAATCATTTATCCGAGGGGTTCACCCTCAATAAAAAGGGTTCATTTTCAAAATTTCAATATAACCATATGAATACGAAAATCCAGATAAAACATAATTACTATTTTTGAGACCTTTACATATGGATATTTTATTATTTCATTTGAATCATTAAAAGCCGGAGCTTTTGAAGGTTTTTCTTTCATGTTGTTGTTTAAACATTGGTTTACAGTATACGGTTCAAGGCCCGTGACTGTTGTTTACCTGATTATAACTGCATGTATGGTGGTTAGTGTATGGATGGACCGAGGCATCAGCCAAGGTGTCCAGCTTCCTCCTCATCTGTCTCTCAGCCCAGGCGGCGTGAGGAGGACCAGCTATATATGTATATAAGGCAGCATTCTAAGAGGACTCAGTATTGTTGGATCTGATATATAGGTCGTCCAGCCATCCAGCAGCCGGCAGTCAACAATGTCCACCTTCACTCCCAAACAACAGTCAAGCTTGTTCGGCTGAGAACTTACGGAAATATGTCCCTTTGCAGTGACTTTGGCGAACCTCGGCAAGTTGTCTCATTTGCAACGACGATCTTCTTCCTTATCCTCGGATAAGAAACGGTCCAGGCTTGATTCGAATCGCCTTGGGGTCGAGAATAAGAAAAGGAAATAAAACCCTGAGGAGAGTGATATTGTTCCACAGGTTGTGTGTGTTTCTCCCTCACCAGCTGCTGGTCCCTGGACCTAGTAATGTAAACATGGACTCAGATAACAGAGAGGCAGACAAGACAACACAGACTTCCTGAAGGTCCTCAATGAACTCTCAGACCATTTTGATGGTGAAGAAGAAAAAGGTGATCCATTAACTGACCGCCTGCCCTGCATGGCCTCCATTCTCACTTCTAGTCTGAGACGACGACCCACGTCTGAAGGAGTAAAAATGACGTGTAGCAAGATCTGATCAAGTACAGTATATACATTACATAGTTTTTGTTATCAAGTAATAGAAAAGATAGATTATATTGACCTGCTGTACAGTCGGCGGCAAAAGTCGTGTCGTCTCACTTGCTTCACCGAGACAGGCAGTGTTCATGGACGCGAGAAATGTGCAAATGTTCTACACCTAATAATATCGAGTCTATGAACATCGCGTGCCTCGGTGAAGCAAGTGAGTCGACAGGACTTTTGCCCCAGACTGTACTGTACATAATACATATACACTGTACTGTATATGTATGTATGTATGTATGTAGCAGTAAACCCTACCCAATAAATGGCAGTCTTGGAATTACCCTGCAGCAAATTTAGCAGGAATATAATAGCATAGTATTTGTAATTATTTGTTTACTATTACAAATAACTTGAAGATTTATGTGTGGTATAGCCTTTCCTATGTACATATAATTATACTTGTGGATTGATATGTGGTGCGTTGATGGTAAAATGGGTACCATACCATACTACCATCAATGACTTCAATTACTCTGGGGAAATAATTCACTCTGAAATATCATCTGCATGTTTTGCCAATTTCCCTAAATATTTTCACAATTGTCATCTGAGATAATAACCTATATACATGTACCACTGACTTCACTACAGTACTCTGCTTACCCTTGTCTCAATCACTTCCTTGGAATCATCAATAACACTTTGAAATGTCCCACTCAATAAAACTCAGTATCAATATAAATAATACCTAACGTTATGTATGTATGTGTAGCATGTGACGTGGTGTATGTATGTATGTATGTGTAGCATGTGACGTGGTGTATGTATGTATGTATGTGTAGCATGTGATGTGGTGTATGTATGTATGTATGTGTAGCATGTGATGTGGTGTATGTATGTATGTATGTGTAGCATGTGACGTGGTGTATGTATGTATGTATGTGTAGCATGTGATGTGGTGTATGTATGTATGTATGTGTAGCATGTGACGTGGTGTATGGCTCCAGTTCTTGGCACAAGTTGATATAATATTACATCAAGTGTTCATTACTTAATAACATGTATAGTGAGTCTAACATTATCCTTGTATACTCTTTATTGCTAATGGTAAGTGTTAACAATACAGACACATGTAGGTGGACCACAGCACATTGTAGTTACCAAGGCCAACAGATATACACACTATAAATAATTATAACTAATAATAATAATAATAATAGAAGTGATAATAATAATAGAAATAATAATAATAATAATATATAATAATATGATATGATATTCATACATTCTCCAATTCTCATATAAACAGAACAGACAATGATTTTTTGTTTAAGAAAAACAAGGCCAAGAGATATATCTGTTGGCCTTGGTAATTACTAACGGTGTGTGTGTGGGGGGGGGGGGCGTCCTACAATAACAAATGGTGTGTTTTGGTGGTAATAATGTGTTGTGATATCATTTTTTCTACGATATTCGACTTCCTACCTCCCTTAGGAGAGGGTATATATAGGTATTCTTTAATCCAAGCAAGTTAGACAATCACAAAATGGTTGCCCACAGTTCCTAAAATGTTTTGAGTTTGAGAGTTCTTAGGGCGACTGGGGAAGTTAGGAATACCTAAGGGAGAAAAGAATTCTTAACTAGTTTTGAGTATCCGGCCCCAGCCAGGCTGACGTCTGTCGTTACTTATAGTAAGTACCTGAGGAAAGAAGTGGCGTTTATCCACGTTCATGATCGCCGGGTTCTGGCACAACTCTGTAAGTGGGAATGCGAGGTAGGAAATGACCAATTATTTCTCTTTGATGTTGTAAAAAAATGTGACGAAATCCACAAGACGAGGAGGTTAGGAAGACCATCTTATCGTCCTCTTAAGTAATGCTTGGAATAAGAGATACACCTCACACAGACAAACTCCTTATAGGCATCCTTACAGTCAATAGTCGATCAGGCAATCTGATTTCCAACGTGAAAGACCAGGGAACCAAACAAGGCCTTTTTTAGTCCAAAAGTGGTCCCAGGGAAGAGGGACACAAAAGCAATAAACTCCCCAGCACCAGCAGGAAGCCTATCTCGGGTGAGTGACTCTAGTAAATACTTTTGATAACTTTGTGGGAGGTAATATTAATATTTCATGACCATTGATTTCAAGGACGCTTATTTTTCAGTGTACGTTAAACCGGAAGAAAGAAAATGGTTACAATTTATGTGGAAAGATCACAATGTTTTGGATTTGCATGCCTTCCTCCCTCAAGGTTATACCTCACTCAGCTCCTCGTATTATTACCAAGTTGATGAAACCGGCCCTTTCTCATCTTAGAAAACTTGGAATAACTGTGTCTTGGTACTTAGATGATTGTATTTTTATTGCAACATCATCAGCGCACCCACAACCTCCCTCCATCCCCAGGCCTGTCCCCTACTCCCGCACCCCCCCAAGCCTGTCCCCTACTCCCGCACCCCCCCCCCCAGGCCTGTCCCCTACTCCCGCACCACCCCCCCACAAGCCTGTCCCCTACTCCCACACCCCTGATTGATTCCTCCAAAATATGGCATGAAACAAACAGGACCATAGAAGAGTATAAATAATGGTGTTTGTTGTGTTGTTGTTTGGAAGAGTTTGATGGATTCAGTTAATTACTCCAAATTTATCAACACAAAATGTTCCTCTTTTAACATTGAATTCGTGTTGCTATCAACCAAGATTATGCAAGGTGTGTGTGTGTATGTGTGTATGTGTGTGTGTGTGTGTGTGGTGGACAACTATTGCATCGTCACTCTACATATAGCATAGTATACAGTGTGTGTGTGTGTGTGTGTGTGTGTGTGTGGTGGACAACTATTGTATCGTGACTCTACATATAGCATAGTATACAGTGTGTGTGTGTGTGTGTGTGTGTGTGTGTGTGGTGGACAACTATTGTATCGTGACTCTACATATAGCATAGTATACAGTGTGTGTGTGTGTGTGTGTGTTGGACAACTCTACATATAGCATAGTATACAGTGTGTGTGAGTGTGTGTATGTGTGTGTGTGGTCATAGCAGCAGCAGTAGCAACAACAGTGTACACGTGCATCATCACATTAACTGTGTTGTAAGGTTGAAACAGTTGCCGGGCTCCTTGGATGATGTAACAACAACAAAAAACTTCATGTCCTGAGAGAGAGAGAGAAACGAGTCCAGAGTTTAGTCACGTAAGTCAGTAATTGAGAGAGAGAGAGATGGGGGGGGGGGAAGGGTGTCTACATTGTAAACACGTGAGCCTCAGCTGGTCCTTTATAAGGGGGGGGGGTATAGTTATGACAGTTTTGGAGATAATGATTCCTCCAAACTATTCAAGGCAACAGGATACCATTATTTTTCTTCCTCTGGGTCTGTTTCCTGGTATACTTTGGAGGAATCAAGGCACTCCAATGTACCAAAAGTATACTCTCCCATGCACTCCCCTAAACAGAGAGAGAGGGGGGGGGGGGGGAAGAGGGTCATCTATGTAAACACGTGACCCTCTGGTCCTTGAGAGAAACATGTAAAGTTTCATCGCGTGAGACTGTCATAGAGAGAGAGAGAGATAAATCTTAATGAAATATAAACACGTGAGCTGTTGACTGTGTCTCTAAGAAGAAGGAGAAGGAGAGTACTGTAGATTACTCACGTGACTCATGGGTCCTTGCCCTCACCTAACCTATCCCAAGCCAACCCTCCTTCTAACCCAGTAACATGTATGTATGTATGTAGTGTACCCTTAACCTATAATATTATCCTCCTATTCCCTTACATTACATCCAACCTCTCCCAAGCCAACCCTCCTCCTTCTAACCCAGTAACATGTAGTATATATGTATGTACCCTTAACCTAATATTATCCTCCTATTCCCTTACATTATAACCAACCTATCCCAACCCTTCTTCTTCTTCTAACCCAGTAACAACATGTATGTATGTATGTACCCTTAACCTAATATTATCCTCCTATTCCCTTACATTACAACACCAACAACACGTGCATGTACAGTTGCCAGCATTTCTAACTTGTACATTCAGCGTTGTCAGTCGTCTGTATAGTCGTGTACCAGTTATATGTGCTGGCAAGTGTACATAATGTCATCAACACAAAAAAAACCAACAACTATTTATTTATAGATATTTGTTATATTTTTTCTTTTATTTTATTTGTTTAACTCCACATTTTTCTTTTATTTTATTTGTTTAACTCCACATTTTTATTTTCTTTTAATTGTTTAACTCCACATTTTTCTTTTATTTTAATTGTTTAACTCCACATTTTTCTTTTATTTTAATTGTTTAACTCCACATTTTTCTTTTCTTTTATTTGTTTAACTCCACATTTTTCTTTTATTTTATTTGTTTAACTCCACATTTTTCTTTTATTTTAATTTTTTTACTCCACATTCTTATAGCCTGATACAAATTCTAGATATTATAATACACATTTATTCTTTCTTTACTGTCTTAATTAATCTTTCCTCTACTCTGACCTCATGATTTACCCTCTAACTAACTAACTAACTAACTAACCTCTCACTAACCACACACCACGCAACATTAGTCATCATAATACTGGTTTTTGTATAAATTAATTGTGTTTTAAATTACCATAATTCACTCAACATTACATAATATTACTGTGTTTTTGTATAAATTAATTTTGTGTATTAAATAACCATAATTCACTCAACATTAATCATCATATTATTATTTTTTTTTTAATCAATTAATCGTGTGTATTCTAACTCGTATTACTTTATTTTATATTTTATGTGTATTTTAACTAACGCCAATTCACTCAGTATAACGTTGTACTGATTTAGTATAGATAAATAAAATGTTTGTATAATCTTTTTTCTTTACTGTTTCAGAGACTTGTTGTTGTTGTTGTTGTTGTTGTTGTTGCTGTTGCTGTAGAAGGAGTCCAAGGAGTAGAAAGTAGAGTCCAAAGAATATAGGCTAAAGTAGAGTCCAAAGAGTATAAAGTAGAGTTCAAGGAGTAGAAAATAGAATCCAAAGAATATAAAGTAGAATCCAAAGAATATAAAGTAGAATCCAAAGAGTAGAAAGTAGAATCCAAAGAGTAGAAAGTAGAATGATAAGGAAGGACCACTGGAAGAAAACCTTACTACTATTACACTATCAACTAGCTAGGACATACTATTTACAACTAGTACATACATACCACAACTAGTCTACTAACCCAAGGAACTACAACTACTAACAAGGAACTACATTTATTACTACCAGTACATAATTATAGCCTACTACTAACACTACCAAACAGGACATCATACTATTTACAAATAGTACATACATACCACAACTTATAGTCTAGCTACTAACTAGGAACTACATCTATTTATAACTACCAACATTACTACTAGTACATAATTATAGCCTACTTGGACTACTAAACAATAAGGAACCACCACAACCACAACTACCAACATTACAACCAAGACAGACGAGGACTATCAGCAAGAAACTTCACCACAACTACTACAACCACCACCACTACCACCACAACAACAACAACTACTACCACAACAACAACTACAACCACCACAACAACAACTACAACCACCACAACAACTACTACCACTACCACCAAATCATACCAGGACTACCACAAGAAACTTCAACTACCACCACTACCACAACTACTACCACTACTACCACTACCATGTCAGTGAAGACTATCAGAGCTGGTGACTACCCTGTAACTATCAAACAGGTGAGGCAGATTATTATTGGACATACTAATACTAATACTAATACTAATACTAATACTAATACTAATACTAATACTAATACTAATACTAATACTAATACTTCATTGGACTTATATGTACAATACTTCATAATATTTTGTCAACAGATCCTTTTCCTAATGTTTAATGATATAAATAATATTATAATCCTAAAGTAACGTAATCATATTTTGTCAACAACAGATCCTTTTCCTAACGTATCATTATTCAATTCATATTATAATCCTGAACTAACGTAATCATATTTTGTCAACAGCAGATCCTTTTCCTAATATTTAATGATATAAACTATAATATAATGGTGAACTAAAGTAATAATATTGTGTCCCCCAGATATTCTTCTTGTTGACTGTTTCTTCTGGGTTCTTACTGTTTAATGTTTAATGATATAAACAATAATAAACTATAATATAATCATGAACTAAAGTAATAATAATTTGTCCCCCAGATATTCTTCTTGTTGACTGTATCTTCATGAACTAAAGTAATAATATTTTGTCCCACAGATCTTCTTCTTGTTGACTGTATCTTCTGGGTTCTTACTGTTTGGTTCAATGAATGGTTGGACGGCTGTGTTACCTGGCCTTCAGAAGGATCACACCCACTTCACTATTACTGAGGATGAGGTGGCATGGCTTGGTGAGTTCAGTAAGGGACCCTGTGATCGTGTATGAAAAGTGGAGGCTACTGATTCCTCCTAACCATGCCACGAAACAAGCTCCTTTCATATAGGTGGTGTTTTGTGGCAATATTTGAAGGACTCATTTATCTCCAATTTTCTGTGATGTAGTCAGAAATTTGGAGATTGACGAGTCCTTCAAATATGGCCACGAAACACCACCTATTGGGAAGGAGCTTGTTTCATGGCATAATCAGGAGGAATCAGAAGTCTCCCATTTTCATACACGATCACAGGGGCCTTAAACCTATATAGCACCATAACCTAAATCACCCGAGAAAGCTAAATGGATAAGCTAAGTGGTTACAAAGCTAAGTGGGTAAGTTAAATCACCTGACAAAGCTAAGTGGGTAAGCTAAATGACCTGACAAAGCTAAGAGCATAAGCTAAATGACCTGACAAAGCTAAGAGCATAACCTAAATCACCCGAGAAAGCTAAATGGGTAAGCTAAGTGGGTACAAAGCTAAATGGGTAAGCTGAATGACCTGACAAAGCTAAGAGGATAAGCTAAGTGACCTGAGAAAGCTAAGAGGGTAAACTTTGCAGTAACAATAACAACAATAAATAACAACAACAATACCCTTCTTTGCAGTATCAATAAAAAACAAACTTCTTCTTCTTTCCAGTGTCAATAACAACAATAAATAACAACAACAATACCCTTCTTTGCCAGTATCAATAAAAACAAACTTCTTCTTTCCAGTGTCAATAACAACAATAGATAACAACAACAATACCCTTCTTTACAGTAACAATAACAATAATACCCTTCTTCTTCTTTCCAGTGTCAATAACAACAATAAATAACAACAACAATACCCTTTTTTTACAGTATCAATAAAAACAAACTTCTTCTTCTTTCCAGTATCAATAACATCGGTGGTAATGATAGTATTTTCCCTGGTTGCTGGAGCCTTGACGGAATGGTTAGGTCCTCGTCGACTTCTACTCCTCACATTACTCCTAGACGCTGGCTCATGGCTCCTCATAGCATTCACACCTTACAAGTCCCTTCTGTATGTGGGTCGTGTGGGTATGGCTGTGGCTGTGTCCTTCGTGGTCATCTTAGTTCAACCCATGATAGCTGAGATGAGTTCCACTGAGATTAGAGGTCGGGCTTCCACTATTCCTGAGATTAATGGAGCTCTTGGTGTATTGGTGGCGTTCCTCTTGGCTACCTTCACACCTTGGTATCTGGCCACTGCTCTCTGTTCCATTATACCCATCACTCTACTCATACCAACCTTCTTTGTCCCTGAGGTGAGTGTGTTTATGGCAAAGTTAAGAGATATAAAGGGGTTAGATTTGTGTGTCTGGCAAAGTTAGGAGATATAAAGGGGTTAGATTTGTGTGTGTGGCAAAGTTAAGAGATAAAAAGGGAGTTAATGTTGTGTGTGTGTGTGTGGCAAAGTTAGGAGATAAAAAGGGAGTTAATATTATGAGTGTGTGGCAAAGTTTAGGAGTTAATGTTGTGTGTGGCAAAGTTAGGAGATAAAAAGGGAGTTCATGTTGCGTGTGTGTGTGTGGCAAAGTTAGGAGATAAAAAGGGAGTAATTTAATCGTTGTGTGTGTGTGTGGCAAAGTTAGGAGATAAAAAGGAAGTAATTTAATCGTTGTGTGTGTGTGTGTGGCAAAGTTAGGAGATAAAAAGGGAGGTAAAATTGTGTGTGGCAATTTATTTGACTGCTGTTTGTTGCTTTCAGTCTCCATATTGGTTGGTGAGGCGAGGTAGACTGGATGAGGCCAGGACATCACTGAGTACTCTAATGGGACCAGAGGGTGATGTAGAGTTGGAATTATCTATACTCACTCGTACATACTCCAACAATACACAAACCTCTTACAGCACACAGGTGAGATGTAATGAATGAAACACCTTCTTGGATTGGAGTGAACTGTGTTAGTGTTATTGTCTGTGTGTTATATTGTGTCACTGTGTGTTATGTTTATTGTATGTGTGTTATATTCTGTCACAGTGTTATGCTTATTGTCTGTGTGTTATATTGTGTCAGTGTTAGTGTTATTGTCTGTGTTATATTGTCACAGTGTGTTATGTTATTGTCTGTGTGTTATATTGTGTCACAGTGTAGTGTTATTGTCTGTGTGTTATATTGTGTCACTGTGTTATGTTATTGTCAGTGTGTTATATTGTCACAGTGTTATGTTATTGTCTGTGTGTTATATTGTCAACCCATGCAGTCACACTTATTCTTCTTAAATATAATATGTCTAGGAATCTCGTATGAACTTGAACATATTGTACAGTCGAGTAACTCACGTAAGAGTTTGACAATTTGCCATATGATTATTAATTTGTAAGTTCTCTTTAACAATATACACATTTAAAATTGATAACACTGTCAGTTGGATAGTTGTACATTTATCTACAACAACAACACCACCACCACCACCAACAACCCTGAGATAAATCAATATTTTTTAATGTTGTTTTCCTTTTTTTCAGTTTGTTGAGCTTCGTAAAGGACGAAACTTGAAACCTGTATTATTGGTGTTGTCATTGTTTGTATTACGAGAGTTAGGTGGTCGTAGTGCTCTCTTTATGTATTCTGTTTACATCTTTCAACAGGCGGGTGTAAACTTGGATCCCTTTGTGTGTACAGTACTGGTGGGTGTGTCTCGTCTGGTGTTTACATGTATGTCTGCCTTTAGTCTGGATCGTTTAGGTAGACGACCAGTACTGTTGGTGACTACTGGTGTGTGTGGTGTGTGTCAGATTATTGCTGGGGTATTCCTGTACTTAGAGATCACTGGGGCATCATGGGTACCACTAGTAGCTCTGTTGGTATATATGGGTAGTTATGGCTTAGGACTGGGACCAATACCATGGGTACTATTAGGAGAGATGGTACCAACACCAGTCCGATCTTTAGGAGCATCGATCATTAACTTCAGTAACTATGTAGCTTTGTTTACCATCAGTTATGCTTTCCTTAAGATCATGTCAGCTGTGGGTCTGGGTATAACAGTGACAGTGTTGGGTTTGATCACGTCCTCTGCTGGTGTTGTGGCTTGGCTGTGGGTACCAGAGACTCGTGGGGCCTCACTACAACAGCTGGAACGAACCTTCTCCTCAATCAATAAGAAGGACCACTTACATACAGTTACAGTCCACGAGAATGATAAAAAGACGTCAATAACTCTCTCAAACAATACTTCACAAACATCATTAAATACCACTTCACACTTGGCCTCAAAAACCCCTTCACAATCATCATTAAATACCACTTCACACTTGACCTCAAAAACCCCTTCACAATCATCATTAAACACCACTTCACACTTGACCTCAAAAACCCCTTCACAATCATCATTAAATACCACTTCACACTTGACCTCAAAAACCACTTCACAATCATCATTAAATACCACTTCACACTTGACTTTAGATAACACTTCACATTCATCATTAAACACCACTTCAATCCTGTCCTCAAAAAGCACTTCACAATCATCCTTCACAAATTAAGGGAATACTATATACTTTTAGTTGTTATTGTTGATGTTCTGGTGGGGCAGAATGTCCTCCTGCCCCACAGACCCCTGGTACACTCTGGTCACAGTGAAAAAAACAAATTAAAATAAAGGAGGGGCTGTATGTCCCTATATGCCTGGGCTACTGAAGCACATCCCAAGGTAATGGTACCACAGCTTACTGGACCAGGGAGTCTGGGGGCTTCATTGGGGGAAAGGCTTTGATCCCACAGCCAGTGTTGTGGGCCCAGGTCCATGTTATCACAAGAGCTACAAGTGGGGCCGTACCTTCCATGACACCAGCCCTGATGAAACCATAAGGGGGAGGGAATTTACACTACTGCATACAAAGGTTAATGCCTCCAGTTGCAGTACACCTCACGTGGATTTTTAATCCATGTGGGCAAATCTCGTCAAATCCACTAGGAAGTGACCAGATCTTACAACAACGTTTATTCTAGCCCTGTGGGGGATAAATATAGTAGAGTATAATTTGATGTGAAGAAAAAAAGATGGCATTCAACATTTCAGTTTACAAATGGTATATACAGGTAACTCTCATTTTACACAAGAATTTTGAGTGTGTAATGTAATGTGTGTAATGAAACTATGTACAGAAATCCATCATTGTACAGTACACTAGTATATTGGGTGTGTAACATAGTGTACAATAAGTGTTTACAGTACATATAGTACATTCATTACACACACACTATTTCACATATAATAATGTCAGTGTAAAATGAGAATTGACTATGTAGTGTACAGTAGTACTTTATAATTTAAATAGCATGTATCAGTAGGGTATATTATTGTAGTGACTTTTTTAAAATGTATTGACATTATCTCACCAGTGTCCCAAGGTGAGTCAACTGAGCAGGCAACAACCAGGGTTTCCACGAGCCAATATTTTTTTACCCCAACTCCTCCTCTTGAAACGCCCTAAAACTGGACAAATTACCCTAAATTTCACAATTCCACAATTTTACTGATATTTTACGAAACTATGGCCTTTCAATTATCACAAGTGTTTAAGTGTACATAATTTATATCTGATCTATTGAATAACGAGGAATATGATTGTATTAGCTGAGGTAAACGATATATTTCACAGAGGTTATTGTACAAAATATATATATATTCTGTGTCGCACATATTGTGAGCTTATAATTATAAAACGCTGACATGGTTTAAAAAAAAATCCTGCAAAACAATACAATTATTTTGATAACTGAACTCAATATAAAAATTGCTTTTCACATGACTATAGTATATATTGTACATTATAGTAATCTTCCATATACCCGTACCTTTAGGCCTTCGGATGCCAATATTGGAACTTAATTAACGCCTAGAAAAATATTTATTAGTGTATGCCATGGTTCATATCCACATTCATCACTTCAATTTGTAATTGAAAACAAAATGTACACATTTTTAGAATGCATAAATAAAGTCCATACATGAAGACACAATTGAACAACATTTAACTAAATATGTTTTTCTGTAAGTAGCATCACTCTTTAAAATAAATGTTATAATTTAAGAACTATTTGTTCTCTAATTAGTGCCGGTTTAGTATATCTTGACTACCACTATCGCTTCCAAGTTTAACAAATTAATTCAAAACAATATAAGAATAACATATGTGATAATATATTATGTCTAAGAATTTATATTGAATGTTAAATGTGTAACCTACCTGTACTTTCCCCAGTAGGCTACTTATAAATTACTTATTTATTTCCAGAATTAAATAGAGACTCTGATATGCCTTCATAAGTAGCCTAACTAGCCTACATTTTGTTGGTTTCACTACATGTTGCATTGCTCTTAACATTCCGAAGAGCTGCTATTAGTCTGTTATCTGTATCAAAGCTGTCTGCTGTTAGATTTGTATTCTTTAGATTATAAACCATGTGCATTAGTCCACTAAGAGTTTCATTTTTTAATCTTGACCTTTGGCTAGTTTTAGTTAGGTTCAACATACTAAAGAAGCGCTCTACAGGTGCATTACAGAATGGTAATGATAAAAGTGTTAACATCACCACTTATAGATTTGGGAAGCATGGGTTATTTGCAGCATTTGTTTGGTTACAAACAATATTCCAGTACTCAGTACAGGGCAGGTGAGCTGGCCGGAAAGTTCCTGCACCAGCTAGATGCTGTTTTCTCCACTCTTCATCTGTGAGGTTTTTGTCAGCAAATTTTGAGAGTTGAGGAATATCATCAAAGAGCTTAGACAGAGAAGGTGGTTGAAGGATTGCAGCATTTCGGGGATCAAGGCACTGTAGAGATTTATGTATGGGATCATCAACATAGAATCTACTTTGTATCTGTTTCACAAACTCAATGAGGAATTGTCTACAGGTATGGTCAAATCTGGTCAGTTCTTCATCACTAGCACAACCACTAGCTTTAATTTCACTTACAGTTTCCTTAGCTGATATACCTAAATATGTCATCTCATCAGGAACCATACTCGCAGAGAACAAAGGATGAGTTGGATGTAGTGCAGAGAGATCACATCTTTTAACATAATTATATCTTAAAATGGTGGAATTAATGTTAACAAGATTCACAATCAATGTTTTTGTAAGAAATGCAATTAATATGAACCTTGGCGGGATATTCAAATGGGATTATTATTATTATTCTCTCTCTCTCTCTCTCTCTCTCTCTCTCTCTCTCTCTCTCTCTCTCTCTCTCTCTCTCTCAAAGAAAGAAACTGAGAGAGAGAGAGAGAGAGAGAGAGAGAGAGAGAGAGAGAGAGAGAGAGAGAGAGAGAGAGAGAGAGAGAGAAATGAGAAATAAAAAATACCCCATATCTATTCACTCTATCCAAGGATAATAAACTATAATAGACTATAATCTATTTTACATTTAATTAAGTAGGATCATAATAAAACCACTGTGAAACTAGTCTTAATAATCAAACTACCGAACTACCGAACTACCGTGTCTAATTTCACAACCAAAATAAACAGTGATATCGTATGGTAGAAATTTACTCTATCCATTGTATTGTACGATGGTATGGTAATGGTACTAATGGCCATATATATACTTCTTCAACGGCACCAAACATAATAATAATAATAATGATAATAATAATAATAATAATAATAATAATAATAATAATAACAATAATAATAATAATAATAATAATGATAATAATAATAATAATAATAATAATAATAATAATAATAATAACAATAATAATAATAATAATGATAATAATAATAATAATAATAATAATAATAAGAGAAAGTGGTTTAATTTAAAGTGTTGAGCAACCCCCCTCCCCCCCCCCAGAAAAACCGTTAGACCCTTTGCGGTTAAGTTGGGTGACGCCAGGTATAAAAAAAAAAAAATATGACCGTTGGGGAGGGGAGGGGGGAGGGGGAGGGGAGGGTAGGGGTAGGGACCAGCCTTCACACGTACATACATACATACATACACCTACATACATACATACATAAATACCTACACACGAATATACATACATACATACACACACACGTAAAACAAATATAATGTACATCATCTATCTACCTTCACACGTACATACATACATACATACACACACATACACATACATACACATACAGTACAATGTAAAAAGTATAAAACACACATACATACATCCATACATACATAAATACCTACACACAAACATACATACATACATACATATACACACACACATACAGTACAATGTAAAAAGGTATAAAACAAATATAATGTACAGTTTCCCAATTTATGACTCATATATCATCCATTTAACACTCGTATATCATCCATTTAACACTCATATATCATCCATTTAACACTCGTATATCATCCATTTAACACTCGTATATCATCCATTTAACACTCGTATATCATCCATTTAACACTCGTATATTATCCATTTAACACTCGTATATCATCCATTTAACACTCGTATATCATCCATTTAACACTCGTATAATTATCATCCATTTAACACTCGTATAATTATCATCCATTTAACACTCGTATATCATCCATTTAACACTCGTATATCATCCATTTAACACTCGTATAATTATCATCCATTTAACACTCGTATATCATCCATTTAACACTCGTATATCATCCATTTAACACTCGTATAATTATCATCCATTTAACACTCGTAT
This sequence comes from Petrolisthes manimaculis, assembly GCA_034508575.1. Lineage (NCBI taxonomy): Eukaryota > Metazoa > Arthropoda > Malacostraca > Decapoda > Porcellanidae > Petrolisthes > Petrolisthes manimaculis. The sequence continues at coordinate 70,728 of JAWZYT010001965.1, forward strand.
AATTATCATCCATTTATCACTCGTATATCATCCATTTAACACTCGTATAATTATCATCCATTTAACACTCGTATATCATCCATTTAACACTCGTATATCGTCAATTTATCACCTACATACATACACCTATACACACAAATATACATACACATACATACACACACACATACAGTACAATGTATAAAGTATAAAACTAATATAATGTACATTCATCTACCTTCACACATACATACATACATACATACATACCAATTTATTATACAGGTCACCTATTGTTACACACTCAACCCCATACAGATCTCTTCGCATATTTAACTATTTTATTTGCTTTATATTTTTCTTTTTTTGTTAAACGTCCATACCAAACAATAATCGAAAAACATATAACGGATTCCACAACCTAACCTAACGTAACGTAACGTAACCTAACGTAACCTAACCTAACCTAACCTAACCTAACGTAACGTAACGTAACCTAACGTAACCTAACCTAATCTAATCTAATCTAACCTAACCTAACCTAACCTAAACCCAACCTAACCTAACCTAACCTAATCTAACCTAATCTAATCTAATCTAACCTAATCTAACCTAACTTAAACCTAACCCAACCTAACCTAACCTAACTTAAACCTAACCTAACCTAACCTAACCTATAGAATAAGGTGAGTATTGTATTATTAATTTGTATACTTTTATCTACTCTTAATTACAACACCTACTAAATATTTATATCCCCACACGTACTCTATTAACAGTTTCATTGCCTACTTTGATATTATCTGGTATTTACCCTATTTCTTTCATGTGTAAATATTATATCTTTGGTCTATTTTACATTTAATTAAGTAGGATAATAATAAAACCACTGTGAAACTAGTTTTAATAATCAAACTACCGAACTACCGAACTACCGTGTCTAATTTCACAACCAAAATAAACAGTGATATCGTATGGTGGAAATTTACTCTATCCATTGTATTGTACGATGGTATGGTAATGGTACTAATGGCCCTGCTTTTATTGTTTGTCTATGGAGACATCGTACCTTTAACCACACATCGTATACACCATAAATTAATGTTCTTAAATTCATAACAATGATAAAATAAATAGAAAGTGGTTTAGAACGTTTGGCAACCCCACTGACACACCCACCCAGGAAAACCGTTGGGCAGGTGGGCGAGGCCGAGTCAGTCGAGCCTTGGCCTTCGTATCGTGTGGGTCACGTAGGCTTACCTCTCCATTGTGATTTCAATTTAAAAGAAACAGTGCTGTCCTTACAATTATATATATATTGGTATATACTCTATACCAATATACTGTGTGTGTGTGTGTGCACAATTACAAAGTGGATGTGTATATTCAGAAACAATATATATACTCCAAAATAATGCTATGAAACTTAGCATAATGTTACAATATAAATGATATTAGTATTACAAGTAATTATAGTGTTACAACATTAATGATATTATTACAAGTGATTATAATGATACAACATTAATGATAGTATTACAAGTGATTATAATGATACAACATTAATGATAGTATTACAAGTGATTATAATGATAGTATTACAAGTGATTATAATGATAGTATTACAAGTGATTATAATGATACAACATTAATGATAGTAATACAAGTGATTATAATGATACAACATTAATGATAGTAATACAAGTGATTATAATGATACAACATTAATGATAGTATTACAAGTGATTATAATGATACAACATTAATGATAGTATTACAAGTGATTATAATGATACAACATTAATGATAGTATTACAAGTGATTATAATGATAGTAATACAAGTGATTATAATGATACAACATTAATGATAGTATTACAAGTGATTATAATGATACAACATTAATGATAGTAATACAAGTGATTATAATGATACAACATTAATGATAGTATTACAAGTGATTATAATGATAGTATTACAAGTGATTATAATGATACAACATTAATGATAGTATTACAAGTGATTATAATGATACAACATTAATGATAGTAATACAAGTGATTAATAATAACGAGAGAGGCGATGTACGTGTGGAGCAACATCTACTGGTGGAGTGGAACATAGAATAACCAACCAGACAACAGATGGTAAGTACTGAATTATTTTCCTATTTACCTTACCTTACAGAACCTTACAGCAGTACTGGACGCAGATCTAGGCCTCTACGTCCAGATCATATATATGTATAGATATAAAGTTATATATTGGTATATACTCTATACCAATATACTGTGTGTGTGCCCAATTCCCGGGGTCACTAACTGAAGGGTTGCGTGTGATCGCCAGTGGTTTTAATATGGAAGTGGGGGAAGGGAGTGTTGGCCGAGTTTAGATTTATTTTGTAAAATCTTCCCCGCGATAATTACTGATACATCGTACGTCTGCACTTTATGATGTTATTATTCAGTAATTATATTGACATCATAGATAAGAATTGGTGTGCAACATACAGTAAAACAGCAATTACAAGCATAAAATAGTACAGGGGTTGGCAGAACTAATAACATTTATATTAGTTCATACCTGCACCTTTGGCTTAAAACAAAAAAATACTATGTTTCTGAAAGAACAATGCCCTATGTTAAAAAATTGAGAGCAATCAGAACAGTTTTTCACCTCTAATTATACATTTTTATGAGGCCGAAATCATACGGGAAAGAGATCACTTCCCCAACTTTGTCATTAACAATTATTTTATCTGGTGAAAAGTGGCAGTTTTTCTTAGGTTCGTGACGTCGGGACCTCAGAAAAACTGCCACTTTTCACCAGATAAAATAATTGTTAACGACTAAGTTGGGGAAGTCCTCGATCGGTGATCTCTTTCCCGTATGATTTCGGCCTCATAAAAATGTATAATTAGAGGTGAAAAACTGTTCTGATTGCTCTCAATTTTTTTAACATAGGGCATTGTTCTTTCAGAAACATAGTGTTTTTTTGTTTTAAGCAAAAGGTGCAGGTATGAACTAATATAAATGTTATTAGTTCTGCCAACCCCTGTACTATTTTATGCTTGTAAATGCTGTTTTACTGTATGTTGCACACCAATTCTTATCTATGATGTTAATATAATTACTGAATAATAACATCTTAAAGTGCAGACGTACGATGTATCAATAATTATCGCGGGGAAGATTTTACAAAATACATCAAACTCAGCCAACACTCAAGTTCCCCAACTTCCATATTAAAACCGCTGGCGATCACACGCAACCCTTCAGTTAGTGACCCCGGGAATTGGAAAGTGGATGTGTATATTCAGGAACAATATATATACTCCAAAATAATGCTATGAAACTAAGCATAGTGACGAACAATAGTGATATTACAAGTATTACAAGTGATTAATAATAATGAGAGAGGCCATGTGTGGAGCAACATCTACTGGTGGAGAGGAACATAGAATAACCAACAAGACAACAGATGGTAAGTACTGAATTATTTTCCTATTTACCTTACCTTACAGAACCTTACAGCAGTACGGTACTGGACGCAGGTCTAGGCCTCTATGTCCAGATCATATTCGGTGTCTTGTTCTACTGTGACCTAACCTAACCTAACTTAATGTGGACCAGGGCAAACTATTTACCTTACCATTACAGAATCTTACAGCAGTACTGGACGCAGCTCCAGATCATATTCGGGGTCTGGTTCTACTTATTATTATTATTATTATTATTTTTATTATTATTATTATTATTATTTTTATTATTATTATTATTATCATTATCATTATCATTATTTTATTATTTTATTATTTTATTATTTTATTATTATTCTTTTATTATTCTTATTCTTTTATTATTCTTATTCTTTTATTGTTCTTATTCTTTTATTATTCTTATTCTTTTATTATTATTATTCTTTTATTATTATTATTCTTTTATTATTATTATTCTTTTATTATTATTATTCTTTTATTATTATTATTATTATTCTTTTATTATTATTATTATTCTTTTATTATTATTATTATTCTTTTATTATTATTATTATTCTTTTATTATTATTATTATTTTTCTTTTATTATTCTTATTATTCTTATTATTCTTTTATTATTCATATTATTCTTATTATTCTTTTATTATTCTTATTATTCTTTTATTATTCTTATTATTCTTTTATTATTCTTATTATTCTTTTATTATTCTTATTATTCTTTTATTATTCTTATTATTCTTTTATTATTCTTATTATTCTTTTATTATTCTTATTATTCTTTTATTATTATTATTATTCTTTTATTATTATTATTATTCTTTTATTATTATTATTATTCTTTTATTATTATTATTATTCTTTTATTATTATTATTATTCTTTTATTATTATTATTATTCTTTTATTATTATTATTATTCTTTTATTATTTTTATTATTATTATTATTCTTTTATTATTCTTATTATTCTTTTATTATTCTTATTATTCTTTTATTATTCTTATTATTCTTTTATTATTCTTATTATTCTTTTATTATTATTATTATTATTCTTTTATTATTATTATTATTCTTTTATTATTATTATTATTCTTTTATTATTATTATTATTCTTTTATTATTATTATTATTCTTTTATTATTATTATTATTCTTTTATTATTATTATTATTCTTTTATTATTATTATTATTCTTTTATTATTATTATTATTCTTTTATTATTATTATTATTCTTTTATTATTATTATTATTCTTTTATTATTATTATTATTCTTTTATTATTATTATTATTCTTTTATTATTATTATTATTATTTTATTATTATTATTATTCTTTTATTATTATTATTATTCTTTTATTATTATTATTATTATTCTTTTATTATTATTATTATTATTCTTTTATTATTATTATTATTCTTTTATTATTATTATTATTCTTTTATTATTATTATTATTCTTTTATTATTATTATTATTCTTTTATTATTATTATTATTCTTTTATTATTATTATTATTCTTTTATTATTATTATTATTCTTTTATTATTATTATTATTATTTTATTATTATTATTATTATTTTATTATTATTATTATTATTTTATTATTATTATTATTATTTTATTATTATTATTATTATTTTATTATTATTATTATTATTTTATTATTATTATTATTATTTTATTATTATTATTATTATTTTATTATTATTATTATTATTTTATTATTATTATTATTATTTTATTATTATTATTATTATTTTATTATTATTATTATTATTTTATTATTATTATTATTATTTTATTATTATTATTATTATTTTATTATTATTATTATTATTTTATTATTATTATTATTATTTTATTATTATTATTATTATTTTATTATTATTATTATTCTTTTATTATTATTATTATTCTTTTATTATTATTATTATTCTTTTATTATTATTATTATTATTCTTTTATTATTATTATTATTATTCTTTTATTATTATTATTATTATTCTTTTATTATTATTATTATTATTCTTTTATTATTATTATTATATTCTTTTATTATTATTATTATATTCTTTTATTATTATTATTATATTCTTTTATTATTATTACTATTCTTTTATTATCATTATTATTCTTTTATTATTATTATTATTCTTTTATTATTATTATTATTCTTTTATTATTATTATTATTCTTTTATTATTATTATTATTCTTTTATTATTATTATTATTCTTTTATTATTATTATTATTCTTTTATTATTATTATTATTCTTTTATTATTATTATTATTCTTTTATTATTATTATTATTATTCTTTTATTATTATTATTATTCTTTTATTATTATTATTATTCTTTTATTATTATTATTATTCTTTTATTATTATTATTATTCTTTTATTATAATTATTATTCTTTTATTATAATTATTATTCTTTTATTATTAATATTTTTCTTTTATTATTAATATTTTTCTTTTATTATTCTTATTTTTCTTTTATTATTCTTATTATTCTTTTATTATTCTTATTATTCTTTTATTATTCTTATTATTCTTTTATTATTCTTATTATTCTTTTATTATTATTATTATTCTTTTATTATTATTATTATTCTTTTATTATTATTCTTATTCTTTTATTATTATTCTTATTCTTTTATTATTATTCTTATTATTCTTTTATTATTATTCTTATTATTCTTTTATTATTATTCTTATTATTCTTTTATTATTATTATTATTCTTTTATTATTATTATTATTCTTTTATTATTATTATTATTCTTTTATTATTATTATTATTCTTTTATTATTATTATTATTCTTTTATTATTATTATTATTCTTTTATTATTATTATTATTCTTTTATTATTATTATTATTCTTTTATTATTATTATTATTCTTATATTATTATTATTATTCTTATATTATTATTATTATTATTCTTTTATTATTATTATTATTATTCTTTTATTATTATTATTATTATTCTTTTATTATTATTATTATTCTTTTATTATTATTATTATTCTTTTATTATTATTATTATTCTTTTATTATTATTATTATTCTTTTATTATTATTATTATTCTTTTATTATTATTATTATTCTTTTATTATTATTATTATTCTTTTATTATTATTATTATTCTTTTATTATTATTATTATTCTTTTATTATTATTATTATTATTCTTTTATTATTATTATTATTCTTTTATTATTATTATTATTCTTTTATTATTATTATTATTCTTTTATTATTATTATTATTCTTTTATTATTATTATTATTCTTTTATTATTATTATTATTCTTTTATTATTATTATTATTCTTTTATTATTATTATTATTCTTTTATTATTATTATTCTTTTATTATTATTATTCTTTTATTATTATTATTCTTTTATTATTATTATTCTTTTATTATTATTATTCTTTTATTATTATTATTCTTTTATTATTATTATTCTTTTATTATTATTATTCTTTTATTATTATTATTCTTTTATTATTATTATTCTTTTATTATTATTATTCTTTTATTATTATTATTCTTTTATTATTATTATTCTTTTATTATTATTATTCTTTTATTATTATTATTCTTTGATTATTATTATTATTCTTTGATTATTATTATTATTCTTTGATTATTATTATTATTCTTTGATTATTATTATTATTCTTTGATTATTATTATTATTCTTTGATTATTATTATTATTCTTTGATTATTATTATTATTCTTTGATTATTATTATTGTTCTTTGATTATTATTATTATTATTTGATTATTATTATTATTATTTGATTATTATTATTATTATTTGATTATTATTATTATTATTTGATTATTATTATTATTCTTTTATTATTATTATTCTTTTATTATTATTATTATTCTTTTATCATTCTTCTTCTTTTATTCTTCTTCTTCTTTTATTCTTCTTCTTCTTTTATTCTTCTTCTTCTTTTATTCTTCTTCTTCTTTTATTCTTCTTCTTCTTTTATTATTATTATTCTTTTATTATTCTTATTATTCTTTTATTATTCTTATTATTCTTTTATTATTCTTATTATTCTTTTATTATTATTCTTATTATTCTTTTATTATTATTCTTATTATTCTTTTATTATTATTATTATTCTTTTATTATTATTATTATTCTTTTATTATTATTATTATTCTTTTATTATTATTATTATTCTTTTATTATTATTATTATTCTTTTATTATTATTATTATTCTTTTATTATTATTATTATTCTTTTATTATTATTATTATTATTTTATTATTATTATTATTATTTTATTATTATTATTATTATTATTTTATTATTATTATTATTATTTTATTATTATTATTATTATTTTATTATTATTATTATTATTTTATTATTATTATTATTATTTTATTATTATTATTATTATTTTATTATTATTATTATTATTTTATTATTATTATTATTCTTTTATTATTATTATTATTATTCTTTTATTATTATTATTATTATTCTTTTATTATTATTATTATTATTCTTTTATTATTATTATTATTATTCTTTTATTATTATTATTATTATTCTTTTATTATTATTATTATTATTATTCTTTTATTATTATTATTATATTCTTTTATTATTATTATTATATTCTTTTATTATTATTATTATATTCTTTTATTATTATTACTATTCTTTTATTATCATTATTATTCTTTTATTATTATTATTATTCTTTTATTATTATTATTATTCTTTTATTATTATTATTATTCTTTTATTATTATTATTATTCTTTTATTATTATTATTATTCTTTTATTATTATTATTATTCTTTTATTATTATTATTATTCTTTTATTATTATTATTATTATTCTTTTATTATTATTATTATTCTTTTATTATTATTATTATTCTTTTATTATTATTATTATTCTTTTATTATTATTATTATTCTTTTATTATTATTATTATTCTTTTATTATTATTATTATTCTTTTATTATTAATATTATTCTTTTATTATTAATATTTTTCTTTTATTATTAATATTTTTCTTTTATTATTATTATTATTCTTTTATTATTATTATTATTCTTTTATTATTCTTATTATTCTTTTATTATTCTTTTATTATTCTTATTATTCTTTTATTATTCTTATTATTCTTTTATTATTCTTATTATTCTTTTATTATTCTTATTATTCTTTTATTATTATTATTATTCTTTTATTATTATTCTTATTATTCTTTTATTATTATTCTTATTATTCTTTTATTATTATTCTTATTATTCTTTTATTATTATTATTATTCTTTTATTATTATTATTATTCTTTTATTATTATTATTATTATTCTTTTATTATTATTATTATTCTTTTATTATTATTATTATTCTTTTATTATTATTATTATTCTTTTATTATTATTATTATTCTTTTATTATTATTATTATTCTTTTATTATTATTATTATTCTTTTATTATTATTATTATTATTCTTTTATTATTATTATTATTATTCTTTTATTATTATTATTATTATTCTTTTATTATTATTATTATTATTCTTTTATTATTATTATTATTATTCTTTTATTATTATTATTATTCTTTTATTATTATTATTATTCTTTTATTATTATTATTATTCTTTTATTATTATTATTATTCTTTTATTATTATTATTATTCTTTTATTATTATTATTATTCTTTTATTATTATTATTATTCTTTTATTATTATTATTATTCTTTTATTATTATTATTATTCTTTTATTATTATTATTATTCTTTTATTATTATTATTATTCTTTTATTATTATTATTATTCTTTTATTATTATTATTATTCTTTTATTATTATTATTATTCTTTTATTATTATTATTATTCTTTTATTATTATTATTATTCTTTTATTATTATTATTTACTTTTATTATTATTATTCTTTTATTATTATTATTCTTTTATTATTATTATTCTTTTATTATTATTATTCTTTTATTATTATTATTCTTTTATTATTATTATTCTTTTATTATTATTATTCTTTTATTATTATTATTCTTTTATTATTATTATTATTCTTTTATTATTATTATTATTCTTTTATTATTATTATTATTCTTTGATTATTATTATTATTCTTTGATTATTATTATTATTCTTTGATTATTATTATTATTCTTTGATTATTATTATTATTCTTTGATTATTATTATTATTCTTTGATTATTATTATTATTCTTTGATTATTATTATTATTCTTTGATTATTATTATTATTCTTTGATTATTATTATTATTCTTTGATTATTATTATTATTCTTTGATTATTATTATTATTCTTTGATTATTATTATTATTCTTTGATTATTATTATTATTCTTTGATTATTATTATTATTCTTTGATTATTATTATTATTCTTTTATTATTATTATTCTTTTATTATTATTATTCTTTTATCATTCTTCTTCTTTTATTCTTCTTCTTCTTTTATTATTATTCTTCTTTTATTATTATTCTTCTTTTATTATTATTATTCTTTTATTATTATTATTCTTTTATTATTATTATTCTTTTATTATTATTATTCTTTTATCATTATTATTCTTTTATTATTATTATTCTTTTATTATTATTATTATTTTATTATTATTATTATTATTTTATTATTATTATTATTTTATTATTATTATTATTATTTTATTATTATTATTATTATTTTATTATTATTATTATTATTTTATTATTATTATTATTCTTTTATTATTATTATTATTCTTTTATTATTATTATTATTCTTTTATTATTATTATTATTCTTTTATTATTATTATTATTCTTTTATTATTATTATTATTGTTTTATTATTATTATTATTATTTTATTATTATTATTATTTTATTATTATTATTATTTTATTATTATTATTATTTTATTATTATTATTATTTTATTATTATTATTATTTTATCATCATTATTATTTTATTATCATTATTATTTTATTATCATTATCATTTTATTATTATTATCATTTTATTATTATTATCATTTTATTATTATTATCATTTTATTACTATTATCATTTTATTATTATTATTCTTTTATTATTATTATTCTTTTATTATTATTATTCTTTTATTATTATTATTTTTATTATTATTATTTTTATTATTATTATTATTTCGTCTTTTCAGATGGATTTTTTTTTATTTTTTTTATTATTATTATTATTATTATTTCTTTTTTTCAGATGGAATTTTTTTATTATTATTATTATTATTTTTTTTTTTTTTAGGTGGAATTTATTTTTTTTAGTTTTTTGTTATTATTATTATTATTATTATTATTTCTTCTTTTCAGGTGGTATTTTTTTATTATTATTATTTTTTATTATTATTATTATTATTATTTCTTCTTTTCAGGTGGAATTTTTTTTTTATTATTATTTTTTATTATTATTATTATTATTATTATTTTTATTATTTCTTCTTTTCAGAGGAAATTTATTTTTTTATTATTGTTATTTTAATAATTGTTATTATTATTATTATTTCTTCTTTTCAGGTGGAATTTATTTTTCTTATTATTTTTTTTTTATCATTATTATTACTATTTCTTCTTTTCAGATGGAATTTTTTTTTATTATTATTATTATTTTTTATTATTATTATTATTATTAATATTTTTCTTTTATTATTATTATTATTATTATTATTATTATTATTATTATTATTATTATTATTATTATTATTATTATTATTATTATTATTATTATTATTATTATTATTATTATTATTATTATTATTATTATTATTATTATTATTTCTTCTTTTCAGATGGAATTTATTTTTATTATTATTATTTCTTCTTTTCAGGTGGAATTTATTTTTTTATTATAATATTTTATTATTATTATTATTATTATTATTATTATTATTATTATTTCTTCTTTTCAGATGGTTTTTTTTTATTAGTATTATTTTTATTATTATTATTATCATTATTATTTCTTCTTTTCAGGTGGAATTTATTTTTTATTATTATTATTTTATTATTATTATTATAATTATTTCTTCTTTTCAGGTGTAATTTTTTTTTTTTTTTATTACTTTATCTATTATTATTATTATTTTTATTTCTTCTTTTCAGGTGGATTTTTTTTTTTTTATTATTATTATTATTATTATTATTATTTCTTCTTTTCAGGTGGAATTTTTTTTTTATTATTATTATTTTTTTATTATTATTATTATTATTTCTTCTTTTCAGGTGGAATTTATTTTTTTATTATTATTTATTATTATTATTATTATTATTATTATTTTTGTTATTTCTTCTTTTCAGAGGGAATTTATTTTTTTATTATTATTATTTTTATCATTATTATTATTATTATTTCTTCTTTTCAGGTGAAATTTCATTTTTTTATTATTATTATTTTCATTATTATTATTATTATTTATTCTTTTCAGGTGGATTTTTTTTATTATTATTATTATTATTATTATTATTATTATTATTATTTCTTCTTTTCAGGTGGAAGTTTTTTTATTATTATTTTTTATTATTATTATTATTATTTCTTCTTTTCAGATGGATTTTTTTTATTAGTATTATTTTTATTATTATTATTATTATTATTTCTTCTTTTCAGGTGGATTTTTATTTTATTAGTATTATTTTTATCATTATTATTATTATTATTATTTCTTTTTTTCAGGTGGAATTTTTTTTTATTAGTATTATTTTTATTATTATTATTATTATTATTTCTTTTTTTCAGGTGGAATTTTTTTTTATTATTATTATTTTTTTATTATTATTATTATTTCTTCTTTTCAGGTGGAATTTTTTTTTTTATTATTATTTATTATTATTATTATTATTATTATTTTTATTATTTCTTCTTTTCAGAGGGAATTTTTTTATTAGTATTATTTTTATTATTATTATTATTATTATTATTTCTTCTTTTCAGGTGTAAATTATTTTTTTTATTATTATTATTTTATCTATTATTATTATTATTATTTTTATTTCTTTTCAGGTGGAATTTTTTTTTTTTTTTTTTATTATTATTATTATTATTTCTTCTTTTCAGGTGGAATTTTTTTTTATTATTATTATTATTTTTATTATTATTATTATTTCTTCTTTTCAGGTGGAATTTTTTTTTTATTTATTATTATTATTTTTTATTATTATTATTATTATTTCTTTTTTCAGATGGATTTTTTTTATTAGTATTATTTTTATTATTATTATTTCTTCTTTTCAGGTGGAATTTAATTTTTATTATTATTATTTTATTTTTATTATTATTATTATTTTTTCTTTTCAGGTGGAATTTATTTTTTATTATTATTATTTTATTTTTATTATTGTTATTATTATTTCTTCTTTTCAGGTGGAATTTTTTATTATTATTATTATTATTTTTATTATTATTATTGAATTTTTATTATTATTATTATTATTGTTTTGTTTTTATTATTATTACTATTATTATTTCTTCTTTTCAGGTGGAATTTATTTATTTTTTATTATTATTATTATTATTTCTTCTTTTCAGATGGAATTTATTTTATTATTATTATTATTTATTATTATTATTATTATTATTATTATTTCTTCTTTTCAGGTGGACTTTTTTTTTATTATTATTTTTTCTTTTATTATTATTATTATTATTATTATTATTATTATTATTATTATTATTTCTTCTTTTCAGGTGGAATTTATTTTTTTATTATTATTATTTATTATTATTATTATTATTATATCTTCTTTTCAGGTGGAATTTATTTTTTTATTATTATTATTTTATTATTATTATTATTATTTCTTCTTTTCAGGTGGAATTTTTTTTTTTATTATTATTATTATTTTTATTATTATTATTATTTCTTCTTTTCAGATGGATTTTTTTTTATTATTATTATTATTTTATTTATTATTATTATTATTATTATTATTATTATTTCTTCTTTTCAGGTGGAATTTTTATTTTATTATTTTATTTATTATTATTATTATTATTATTATTTCATCTTTTCAGGTGGACATTTTTTTATTATTATTATTTTTATTATTATTATTTCTTCTTTTCAGATGGTTTTTTTATTATTATTATTATTATTTTATTTATTATTATTATTATTATTATTATTATTATTTCTTCTTTTCAGGTGGAATTTTTCTTTTTATTATTATTATTATTTATTATTATTATTATTATTTCTTCTTTTCAGATGGATTTTTTTTTATTAGTATTATTTTTTTTATTATTATTATTATAATTATTTCTTCTTTTCAGGTGGAATTTTTTTTTATTATTATTATTTTTTATTATTATTATTATTATTTCTTCTTTTCAGATGGATTTTTTTTATTAGTATTATTTTTATTATTATTATTATTATTATTATTTCTTCTTTTCAGGTGGAATATTTTTTTATTATTATTATTATTTCTTTTTTTCAGGTGGAATTTTTTTTTTATTATTATTATTTTTTATTATTATTATTATTTCTTCTTTTCAGATGGATTTTTTTATTATTATTATTTTTTATTATTATTATTATTTCTTCTTTTCAGATGGAATTTTTTTTTAGTATTATTAATTTTTATTATTATTATTATTATTATTATTATTATTATTTCTTCTTTTCAGGTGGAATTTTTTTATTATTATTATTTTTATTATTATTATTATTATTATTATTATTTCTTCTTTTCAGGTGGAATTTTTTTTTATTATTATTATTATTTATTATTATTATTATTATTTCTTCTTTTCAGATGGATTTTTTTTATTAGTATTATTTTTTTTTTTATTATTATTATTATTATTTCTTCTTTTCAGGTGGAATTTATTTTTTTATTATTATTTATTATTATTATTATTATTATTATTTCTTCTTTTCAGGTGGACTTTTTTTTTTATTATTATTTTTTCTTTTATTATTATTATTATTATTATTATTATTATTATTTCTTCTTTTCAGGTGGAATTTATTTTTTTATTATTATTATTTATTATTATTATTATTATTATATCTTCTTTTCAGGTGGAATTTATTTTTTTATTATTATTATTTTTTTATTATTATTATTATTTCTTCTTTTCAGGTGGAATTTATTTTTTTATTATTATTATTATTTTTATTATTATTATTATTTCTTCTTTTCAGATGGATTTTTTTTATTATTATTATTATTTTATTTATTATTATTATTATTATTATTATTATTATTATTATTATTATTATTTCTTCTTTTCAGGTGGAATTTTTATTTTATTATTTTATTTATTATTATTATTATTATTATTATTATTATTATTTCATCTTTTCAGGTGGACTTTTTTTTATTATTATTATTTTTATTATTATTATTATTATTATTTCTTCTTTTCAGATGTTTTTTTTTTTTATTATTATTATTATTTTATTTATTATTATTATTATTATTATTATTATTATTTCTTCTTTTCAGGTGGAATTTTTCTTTTTATTATTATTATTATTTATTATTATTATTATTATTTCTTCTTTTCAGATGGATTTTTTTTTATTAGTATTATTTTTTTTATTATTATTATTATTATTATTTCTTCTTTTCAGGTGGAATTTTTTTTTATTATTATTATTTTTTATTATTATTATTATTATTTCTTCTTTTCAGATGGATTTTTTTTATTAGTATTATTTTTATTAGTATTATTATTATTATTATTTCTTCTTTTCAGGTGGAATATTTTTTTATTATTATTATTATTTCTTTTTTTCAGGTGGAATTTTTTTTTTATTATTATTATTTTTTATTATTATTATTATTTCTTCTTTTCAGATGGATTTTTTTATTATTATTATTTTTTATTATTATTATTATTTCTTCTTTTCAGATGGAATTTTTTTTTAGTATTATTAATTTTTATTATTATTATTATTATTATTATTATTATTATTATTATTTCTTCTTTTCAGGTGGAATTTTTTTATTATTATTATTTTTATTATTATTATTATTATTATTATTATTTCTTCTTTTCAGGTGGAATTTTTTTTTATTATTATTATTATTTATTATTATTATTATTATTTCTTCTTTTCAGATGGATTTTTTTTATTAGTATTATTTTTTTATTATTATTATTATTATTATTTCTTCTTTTCAGGTGGAATTTTTTTTTATTATTATTATTTTTTATTATTATTATTATTATTTCTTCTTTTCAGATGATTTTTTTTTTTTATCATTATTTTTTTTTTATTATTATTATTATTATTTCTTCTTTTCAGGTGGTATTTATTTTTTTTATTATTATTTTTTTTTATTATTATTATTATTATTATTTCTTCTTTTCAGATGTTTTTTTTTTATTAGTATTATTTTTATTATTATTATTATTATTATTTCTTCTTTTCAGGTGGAATTTATTTTTTATTATTATTATTTTATTATTATTATTATAATTATTTCTTCTTTTCAGGTGTAATTTTTTTTTTATTATTATTATTTTATCTATTATTATTATTATTTTTATTTCTTCTTTTCAGATGGAATTTATTTTTTATTTTTTTTATTATTATTATTATTATTTCTTCTTTTCAGGTGGAATTTTTTTTTATTATTTTTTTTTATTATTATTATTATTTCTTCTTTTCAGCTGGAATTTATTTTTTTATTATTATTTATCATTATTATTATTATTATTATTTTTATTATTTCTTCTTTTCAGAGGGAATTAATTTTTTATTATTATTATTTTTATCATTATTATTATTATTATTTCTTCTTTTCAGGTGAAATTTCTTTTTTTTATTATTATTATTTTCATTATTATTATTATTATTTCTTCTTTTCAGGTGGATTTTTTTTTTATTATTATTATTATTATTATTATTTCTTCTTTTCAGGTGGAATTTTTCTTTTTATTATTATTATTATTTATTATTATTATTATTATTTCTTCTTTTTAGATGGATTTTTTTTATTAGTATTATTTTTATTATTATTATTATTATTATCATTTCTTCTTTTCAGGTGGAATTTTTTTTTATTATTATTATTTTTTATTATTATTATTATTATTTCTTCTTTTCAGATGGATTTTTTTTATTAGTATTATTTTTATTATTATTATTATTATTATTATTTCTTCTTTTCAGGTGGAATTTTTTTTTATTAGTATTATTATTTCTTTTTTTCAGGTGGAATTTTTTTTTTATTATTATTATTTTTTATTGGTATTATTATTTCTTCTTTTCAGATGGATTTTTTTATTATTATTATTTTTTATTATTATTATTATTTCTTCTTTTCAGATGGATTTTTTTTTATTATTATTATTAATTTTTATTATTATTATTTCTTCTTTTCAGATAGAATTTTTTTTTTTATTATTATTATTATTATTATTATTTCTTCTTTTCAGGTGGAATTTTTTTATATTATTATTATTATTTTTTTTATTATTATTATTTCTTCTTTTCCGGTGGAGTTTATTTTCTTATTATTATTTATTATTACTATTATTATTATTATTTTTATTATTTCTTCTTTTCAGAGGGAATTTATTTTTTTATTATTATTATTTTTATCATTATTATTATTATTATTTCTTCTTTTCAGGTGAAATTTCTTTTTTTTATTATTATTATTTTCATTATTATTATTATTATTTCTTCTTTTCATGTGGATTTTTTTTTATTATTATTATTATTATTATTATTATTATTATTATTTCTTCTTTTCAGGTGGAATTTTTTTTTATTATTATTATTTTTTATTATTATTATTATTATTTCTTCTTTTCAGATGGATTTATTTTATTAGTATTATTTTTATTATTATTATTATTATTATTTCTTCTTTTCAGGTGGAATTTTTTTTTATTATTATTATTATTTTTTTTTTCAGGTGGAATTTTTTTTTTTATTATTATTATTTGTTATTATTATTATTATTTCTTCTTTTCAGATGGATTTTTTTATTATTATTATTTTTTATTATTATTATTATTTCTTCTTTTCAGATGGAATTTTTTTTTTATTATTAATTTTTATTATTATTATTATTATTATTATTATTATTATTATTATTATTATTATTTCTTCTTTTCAGGTGGAATTTTTTTATTATTATTATTTTTATTATTATTATTATTATTATTATTTCTTCTTTTCAGGTGGAATTTTTCTTTTTATTATTATTATTATTTATTATTATTATTATTTCTTCTTTTCAGATGGATTTGTTTTTATTAGTATTATTTTTATTATTATTATTATTATTATTATTTCTTCTTTTCAGGTGGAATTTTTTTTTATTATTATTATTTTTTATTATTATTATTATTATTTCTTCTTTTCAGATGGATTTTTTTTATTAGTATTATTTTTATTATTATTATTATTATTATTATTTCTTCTTTTCAGGTGGAATATTTTATTATTATTATTATTATTTCTTCTTTTCAGGTGGAATTTTTTTTTTTATTATTATTATTTTTTATTATTATTATTATTTCTTCTTTTCAGATGGATTTTTTTATTATTATTATTTTTTATTATTATTATTATTTCTTCTTTTCAGATGGAATTTTTTTTTAGTATTATTAATTTTTATTATTATTATTATTATTATTATTATTATTATTATTTCTTCTTTTCAGGTGGAATTTTTTTTTATTATTATTTTTATTATTATTATTATTATTATTATTATTATTATTATTATTATTATTATTATTATTATTATTATTATTATTATTATTATTATTTCTTCTTTTCAGGTGGAATTTTTCTTTTTATTATTATTATTATTTATTATTATTATTATTATTTCTTCTTTTCAGATGGATTTTTTTTATTAGTATTATTTTTTTTATTATTATTATTATTATTATTATTTCTTCTTTTCAGGTGGAATTTTTTTTTATTATTATTATTTTTTATTATTATTATTATTATTTCTTCTTTTCAGATGGATTTTTTTTTATTAGTATTATTTTTATTATTATTATTATTATTATTATTATTATTTCTTCTTTTCAGGTGGAATTTTTTTTTATTAGTATTATTTTTTATTATTATTATTATTTCTTCTTTTCAGATGGATTTTTTTTATTGTTATTATTATTATTATTATTATTATTATTATTTCTTCTTTTCAGGTGGAATTTTTTTTTATTATTATTATTATTTCTTTTTTTCAGGTGGAATTTTTTTTTATTATTATTATTTTTTATTATTATTATTATTTCTTGTTTTCAGATGGATTTTTTTATTATTATTATTTTTTATTATTATTATTATTATTATTATTATTATTATTATTATTATTATTATTATTATTATTTCTTCTTTTCAGGTGGAATTTTTTTTTATATTATTATTTTTATTATTATTATTATTATTATTATTATTTCTTCTTTTCAGGTTGAATTTTTCTTTTTATTATTATTATTATTTATTATTATTATTATTATTTCTTCTTTTCAGATGGATTTTTTTTATTAGTATTATTTTTTTTATTATTATTATTATTATTATTATTATTTCTTCTTTTCAGGTGGAATTTTTTTTTATTAGTATTGTTTTTTATTATTATTATTATTATTTCTTCTTTTCAGATGGATTTTTTTTATTAGTATTATTTTTATTATTATTATTATTATTATTTCTTCTTTTCAGGTGGAATTTTTTTTTAGTATTATTATTATTTCTTTTTTTCAGGTGGAATTTTTTTTTTATTATTATTATTTTTTATT
>JAWZYT010001965.1:95000-102500 GCA_034508575.1 Petrolisthes manimaculis
TTTTTTCTTTTCAGGTGGTATTTATTTTTTTTATTATTATTATTTTTTATTATTATTATTATTATTTCTTCTTTTCAGATGGATTTTTTTTATTAGTATTATTTTTATTATTATTATTATTTTTATTTCTTCTTTTCAGGTGGAATTTTTTTTTATTATTTTTTTATTATTATTATTGTTATTTCTTCTTTTCAGGTGGAATTTTTTTTATTATTATTATTTTTTTATTATTATTATTATTTCTTCTTTTCAGGTGGAATTTTTTTTTTATTATTAATTTTTATTATTATTATTATTATTATTATTATTATTATTATTATTATTATTATTGTTATTATTATTTCTTCTTTTCAGGTGGAATTTTTTTATTATTATTATTTTTATTATTACTATTATTATTATTATTATTATTTCTTCTTTTCAGGTGGAATTTTTCTTTTTATTATTATTATTATTTATTATTATTATTATTTCTTCTTTTCAGATGGATTTTTTTTTATTAGTATTATTTTTATTATTATTATTATTATTATTATTTCTTCTTTTCAGGTGGAATTTTTTTTTATTATTATTATTTTTTATTATTATTATTATTATTTCTTCTTTTCAGATGGATTTTTTTTATTAGTATTATTTTTATTATTATTATTATTATTATTATTTCTTCTTTTCAGGTGGAATATTTTTTTATTATTATTATTATTTCTTCTTTTCAGGTGGAATTTTTTTTTTAGTATTATTAATTTTTATTATTATTATTATTATTATTATTATTATTATTTCTTCTTTTCAGGTGGAATTTTTTTTTTATTATTATTTTTATTATTATTATTATTATTATTATTATTATTTCTTCTTTTCAGGTGGAATTTTTCTTTTTATTATTATTATTATTTATTATTATTATTATTATTTCTTCTTTTCAGATGGATTTTTTTTATTAGTATTATTTTTTTTATTATTATTATTATTATTATTTCTTCTTTTCAGGTGGAATTTTTTTATATTATTATTATTTTTTATTATTATTATTATTATTTCTTCTTTTCAGATGGATTTTTTTTTATTAGTATTATTTTTTTTATTATTATTATTATTATTATTATTTCTTCTTTTCAGGTGGATTTTTTTTTTATTAGTATTATTTTTTATTATTATTATTATTTCTTCTTTTCAGATGGATTTTTTTTATTGTTATTATTATTATTATTATTATTATTATTATTTCTTCTTTTCAGGTGGAATTTTTTTTTATTATTATTATTATTTCTTTTTTTCAGGTGGAATTTTTTTTTATTATTATTATTTTTTATTATTATTATTATTTCTTTTTTTCAGGTGGAATTTTTTTTTAGTATTATTATTATTTCTTTTTTTCAGGTGGAATTTTTTTTTTTATTATTATTATGTTTTATTATTATTATTATTTCTTCTTTTCAGATGGATTTTTTTATTATTATTATTTTTTTATTATTATTTTTATTTCTTCTTTTCAGATGAATTTTTTTTATTATTATTATTATTTTTTATTATTATTATTATTATTATTATTATTATTTCTTCTTTTCAGGTGGAATTTTTTTTTCATTATTATTTTTATTATTATTATTATTATTATTATTATTTCTTTTCAGGTGGTATTTTTCTTTTTATTATTATTATTGTTTATTATTATTATTATTATTTCTTCTTTTCAGATGGATTTTTTTTTATTAGTATTATTTTTTTTATTATTATTATTATTATTATTTCTTCTTTTCAGGTGGAAATTTTTTTTATTATTATTATTATTTTATTATTATTATTATTTCTTCTTTTCAGGTGGAATTTATTTTTTTATTATTATTTATTATTATTATTATTGTTATTATTTTTATTATTTCTTCTTTTCAGAGGGAATTTTTTTTTATCATTATTTTTTTTATTATTATTATTATTATTATTATTATTATTTTTTCTTTTCAGGTGGTATTTATTTTTTTTATTATTATTATTTTTTATTATTATTATTATTATTTCTTCTTTTCAGATGGATTTTTTTTATTAGTATTATTTTTATTATTATTATTATTTTTATTTCTTCTTTTCAGGTGGAATTTTTTTTTATTATTTTTTTATTATTATTATTGTTATTTCTTCTTTTCAGGTGGAATTTTTTTTTATTATTATTATTTTTTTATTATTATTATTATTTCTTCTTTTCAGGTGGAATTTTTATTTATTTATTATTATTATTTTTTATTATTATTATTATTATTTCTTTTTTCAGATGGATTTTTTTTATTAGTATTATTTTTATTATTATTATTATTATTATTCCTTCTTTTCAGGTGGAATTTAATTTTTATTATTATTATTTTATTTTTATTATTATTGTTATTTCTTCTTTTCAGGTGGAATTTATTTTTTTATTATTATTATTTTATTTTTATTATTGTTATTATTATTTCTTCTTTTCAGGTGGAATTTTTTTATTATTATTATTATTATTGATTTTTTTTATTATTATTATTATTGTTTTTTTTTTATTATTATTATTATTATTATTTCTTCTTTTCAGGTGGAATTTATTTTTTTATTATTATTATTATTATTATTTCTTCTTTTCAGATGGAATTTATTTTATTATTATTATTATTTATTATTATTATTATTATTATTATTATTATTATTTCTTCTTTTCAGGTGGACTTTTTTTTATTATTATTATTTTTATTATTATTATTATTATTATTATTATTTCTTCTTTTCAGATTGATTTTTTTTTATTATTATTATTATTTTATTTATCATTATTATTATTATTATTATTATTATTATTATTTCTTCTTTTCAGATGGATTTTTTTTTTTATTATTAATTTTTATTATTATTATTATCATTATTATTATTATTATTATTATTATTATTTCTTCTTTTCAGATGGAATTTTTTTATTATTATTATTTTTATTATTATTATTATTATTTCTTCTTTTCAGGTGGAATTTTTCTTTTTATTATTATTATTATTATTTATTATTATTATTATTATTTCTTCTTTTCAGATGGATTTTTTTTTATTAGTATTATTTTTTTTATTATTATTATTATTATTATTTCTTCTTTTCAGGTGGAATTTTTTTTTATTAGTATTATTTTTTATTATTATTATTATTTCTTCTTTTCAGATGGATTTTTTTTATTAGTATTATTATTATTATTATTATTATTATTATTTCTTCTTTTCAGGTGGAATATTTTTTTATTGTTATTATTATTTCTTCTTTTCAGGTGGAATTTTTTTTTAGTATTATTAATTTTTATTATTATTATTATTATTATTATTATTATTTCTTCTTTTCAGGTGGAATTTTTTTTTTATTATTATTTTTATTATTATTATTATTATTATTATTATTATTATTTCTTCTTTTCAGGTGGAATTTTTCTTTTTATTATTATTATTATTTATTATTATTATTATTATTTCTTCTTTTCAGATGGATTTTTTTTATTAGTATTATTTTTTTTATTATTATTATTATTATTATTTCTTCTTTTCAGGTGGAATTTTTTTATATTATTATTATTTTTTATTATTATTATTATTATTTCTTCTTTTCAGATGGATTTTTTTTTATTAGTATTATTTTTATTATTATTATTATTATTATTATTATTTCTTCTTTTCAGGTGGAATTTTTTTTTATTAGTATTATTTTTTATTATTATTATTATTTCTTCTTTTCAGATGGATTTTTTTTATTGTTATTATTATTATTATTATTATTATTATTATTTCTTCTTTTCAGGTGGAATTTTTTTTTATTATTATTATTATTTCTTTTTTTCAGGTGGAATTTTTTTTTATTATTATTATTTTTTATTATTATTATTATTTCTTGTTTTCAGATGGATTTTTTTATTATTATTATTTTTTTTTATTATTATTATTATTATTATTATTATTATTTCTTCTTTTCAGGTGGAATTTTTTTTTATATTATTATTTTTATTATTATTATTATTATTATTATTTCTTCTTTTCAGGTTGAATTTTTCTTTTTATTATTATTATTATTTATTATTATTATTATTATTTCTTCTTTTCAGATGGATTTTTTTTGTTAGTATTATTTTTTTTATTATTATTATTATTATTATTTCTTCTTTTCAGGTGGAATTTTTTTTTATTAGTATTGTTTTTTATTATTATTATTATTATTTCTTCTTTTCAGATGGATTTTTTTTATTATTATTATTATTATTATTATTATTATTATTATTATTATTATTTCTTCTTTTCAGGTGGAATTTTTTTTTAGTATTATTATTATTTCTTTTTTTCAGGTGGAATTTTTTTTTTTATTATTATTATTTTTTATTATTATTATTATTTCTTCTTTTCAGATGGATTTTTTTATAATTATTATTTTTTTATTATTATTTTTATTTCTTCTTTTCAGATGAATTTTTATTATTATTATTATTATTATTATTATTTCTTCTTTTCAGGTGGAATTTTTTTTTCATTATTATTTTTATTATTATTATTATTATTATTATTTCTTCTTTTCAGGTGGTATTTTTCTTTTTATTATTATTATTGTTTATTATTATTATTATTATTTCTTCTTTTCAGATGGATTTTTTTTTATTAGTATTATTTTTTTTATTATTATTATTATTATTATTTCTTCTTTTCAGGTGGAATTTTTTTTTATTATTATTATTATTTTATTATTATTATTATTTCTTCTTTTCAGGTGGAATTTATTTTTTTATTATTATTTATTATTATTATTATTGTTATTATTTTTATTATTTCTTCTTTTCAGAGGGAATTTTTTTTTATCATTATTTTTTTTATTATTATTATTATTATTATTATTTTTTCTTTTCAGGTGGTATTTATTTTTTTTATTATTATTATTTTTTATTATTATTATTATTATTTCTTCTTTTCAGATGGATTTTTTTTATTAGTATTATTTTTATTATTATTATTATTTTTATTTCTTCTTTTCAGGTGGAATTTTTTTTTATTATTTTTTTATTATTATTATTGTTATTTCTTCTTTTCAGGTGGAATTTTTTTTTATTATTATTATTTTTTTATTATTATTATTATTTCTTCTTTTCAGGTGGAATTTTTATTTATTTATTATTATTATTTTTTATTATTATTATTATTATTTCTTTTTTCAGATGGATTTTTTTTATTAGTATTATTTTTATTATTATTATTATTATTATTCCTTCATTTCAGGTGGAATTTAATTTTTATTATTATTATTTTATTTTTATTATTATTGTTATTTCTTCTTTTCAGGTGGAATTTATTTTTTTATTATTATTATTTTATTTTTATTATTGTTATTATTATTTCTTCTTTTCAGGTGGAATTTTTTTTTTATTATTATTATTATTGATTTTTTTTATTATTATTATTATTGTTTTTTTTTTATTATTATTATTATTATTATTTCTTCTTTTCAGGTGGAATTTATTTTTTTATTATTATTATTATTATTATTTCTTCTTTTCAGATGGAATTTATTTTATTATTATTATTATTTATTATTATTATTATTATTATTATTATTATTTCTTCTTTTCAGGTGGACTTTTTTTTATTATTATTATTTTTATTATTATTATTATTATTATTATTATTTCTTCTTTTCAGATTGATTTTTTTTTATTATTATTATTATTTTATTTATCATTATTATTATTATTATTATTATTATTATTTCTTCTTTTCAGATGGATTTTTTTTTTTATTATTAATTTTTATTATTATTAGGCCCCCTATTATCATTATTATTATTATTATTATTATTATTATTTCTTCTTTTCAGATGGAATTTTTTTATTATTATTATTTTTATTATTATTATTATTATTTCTTCTTTTCAGGTGGAATTTTTCTTTTTATTATTATTATTATTATTTATTATTATTATTATTATTTCTTCTTTTCAGATGGAATTTTTTTTTATTAGTATTATTTTTTTTATTATTATTATTATTATTATTTCTTCTTTTCAGGTGGAATTTTTTTTTATTAGTATTATTTTTTATAATTATTATTATTTCTTCTTTTCAGATGGATTTTTTTTATTAGTATTATTATTATTATTATTATTATTTCTTCTTTTCAGGTGGAATTTTTTTTCATTATTATTATTATTTCTTTTTTTCAGGTGGAATTTTTTTTTTATTATTATTATTTTTTATTATTATTATTATTTCTTCTTTTCAGATGGATTTTTTTATTATTATTATTTTTTATTATTATTATTATTATTATTATTATTATTATTATTATTATTATTTCTTCTTTTCAGGTGGAATTTTTTTTTTATTATTATTTTTATTATTATTATTATTATTATTATTATTTCTTCTTTTCAGGTGGAATTTTTCTTTTTATTATTATTATTATTTATTATTATTATTATTATTTCTTCTTTTCAGATGGATTTGTTTTTATTATTATTATTTTTTTTATTATTATTATTATTATTATTTCTTCTTTTCAGATGGAATTTTTTTTTATTAGTATTATTTTTTATTATTATTATTATTATTTCTTCTTTTCAGATGGATTTTTTTTATTATTATTATTTTTATTATTATTATTATTATTATTTCTTCTTTTCAGGTGGAATTTTTTTTTATTATTATTATTATTTCTTTTTTTCAGGTGGAATTTTTTTTTTATTATTATTATTTTTTATTATTATTATTATTTCTTCTTTTCAGATGGATTTTTTTATTATTATTATTTTTTTATTATTATTATTATTTCTTCTTTTCAGATGAATTTTTTTTTTATTATTATTATTTTTTATTATTATTATTATTTCTTCTTTTCAGATGATTTTTTTTTTTATGATTATTATTTTTTTATTATTATTATTATTATTATTATTATTATTATTATTATTATTATTTCTTCTTTTCAGGTGGAATTTTTTTTTCATTATTATTTTTATTATTATTATTATTATTATTATTTCTTCTTTTCAGGTGGTATTTTTCTTTTTATTATTATTATTGTTTATTATTATTGTTATTATTTCTTTTCAGATGGATTTTTTTTTATTAGTATTATTTTTTTTATTATTATTATTATTATTATTTCTTCTTTTCAGATGGATTTTTTTTATTAGTATTATTATTTTTATATTATTATTATTATTATTTCTTCTTTTCAGGTGGAATTTTTTTTTATTATTATTATTTTTTTATTATTATTTATTATTATTATTATTATTATTATTATTTTTATTATTTCTTCTTTTCAGAGGGAATTTTTTTTTTATCATTATTTTTTTTATTATTATTATTATTATTATTTTTTCTTTTCAGGTGGTATTTATTTTTTTTATTATTATTATTTTTTATTATTATTATTATTATTTCTTCTTTTCAGATGGATTTTTTTTATTAGTATTATTTTTATTATTATTATTATTATTATTTCTTCTTTTCAGGTGTAATTTATTTT
>JAWZYT010001965.1:112500-140000 GCA_034508575.1 Petrolisthes manimaculis
CAGGTGGAATTTTTTTTATTATAATTATTATTATTATTATTTCTTCTTTTCAGGTGGAATTTATTATTTATAATTATTATTTTTTATTATTATTATTATTATTATTATTATTATTATTATTATTATTATTTCTTCTCTTCATGTGGAATTTTTTTTTTATTATTATTATTTTTTATTATTATTATTATTTCTTCTTTTCAGATGGAATTTTCTTTTTATTATTATTATTATTTATTATTATTATTATTATTATTATTATTATTATTTCTTCTTTTCAGGTGGAATTTATTATTTATAATTATTATTTTTTATTATTATTATTATTTTTTTTATTATTATTATTATTTCTTCTTTTCAGATGGATTTTTTTTTATTAGTATTATTTTTATTATTATTTTATTATTATTATTATTATTATTATTTTTTCTTTTCAGGTGGAATTTTTTTTTATTATTATTATTATTTTTTATTATTATTATTATTATTTCTTCTTTTCAGATGGATTTTTTTTATTATTATTTTTATTATTATTATTATTATTATTATTATTATTATTATTATTATTATTATTATTATTATTATTATTATTATTATTATTATTATTATTATTATTATTATTATTATTATTATTATTATTTCTTCTTTTCAGATGGAATTTTTTTGATTATTATTATTATTGTTTTTTTTATTATTATTATTATTATTATTTCTTCTTTTCAGGTGGAATTTATTTTATTATTATTATTATTATTATTATTATTATTATTATTATTATTATGTCTTCTTTTCAGGTGGTATTTTTTTTTTATTATTATTATTTTATTATTATTATTATTATTATTTCTTCTTTTCAGGTGAAATTTATTTTTTTATTATTATTTTTTATTATTATTATTATTATTTTTATTATTTCTTCATTTCAGAGGGAATTTATTTTTTATTATTATTATTATTTTTTTTTTATTATTATTATTATTTCTTCTTTTCAGGTGGAATTTTTTTTTTATTATTATTTTTTTTATTATTATTATCATTATTTCTTCTTTTCAGGTGGAATTTATTTTTTTATTATTATTTATTATTATTATTATTATTATTTCTTCTTTTCAGAGGTTTGAGGCTGAGGCAGGACTTACATAATCCATCATTAATTGAATATAGTAATTGTTTGCATATTGTAGTTGTGGTTTCATTGTTGTGTCCAAATATTGAGCTGGCAAGTGATCTGAGGGCTTTACATTTTTACATGCATTTGTTTTTGATGGCCATTATGTTATTTGAATGTCATGGATGTGTTGTATATTATGCCAAGTATTTTGTATGTGTGTGTAAACTCAAGGTCAGTATAGGTAGGCAATGCAGTGTTGATTGCAGCTTTTATTTCGTGAAAATAAACTCTTAGTATCAAACATAATGCTGTATACATTTTCTTATCCAAACAAAATTAAGGTACAATATCACACAAAGTACAAAAATATATATGCATTATATAGGGTTATTCAAAAGAAGTTTCTGCTAACATGGTAAAATGAGTACGAGCTTGCATTCATGAAAATAGATTACAGTTGAACATATGATCTGCTATTGCTTCTTAAACACTGTAAATAAGTTCTGTATATTATGTCTTAAATGCATATATGCAGCGTATAATACACATTTAATAAATATTATAATATGTATATGAATCATCCTGTACATATGGTACAGTACTTGGTTCAGCACTCACATAATCAAAGAAAAATGCGCACATGTAGGAATGATGGTTGTGAAAAAATGAGAATGGTCCAAAGATTGGAGAAGTCTTCTATTGTGTTTTAGGTCTTCAGCCATTATGGCAGGAGTTGTTGTTGAAGTTCCTCAAGCTGTCTGGCCGAGCAGCCCCGATCTCTCGAGGAAGGCCATGGCCTGAACCGGGCTTTCCCAAAGTGCCCTCAGAGTACAGTATATGTTGTGTTGTTGGCTAGTGTTGTTGTGTGCGTTGCAGTCTTCAACCACCCCCGAAGGCTGTCAAGGAAGGCAGCTATGGGAGCCAAATCATCACAACACCAGGGGGCACGAGTCCCTGGACATGGAGTAGGGCTCATCAGTCTAGAATAGGTGCAGTAGAAATGAGTTACTTGAGAGGTGCATGTGGACTTACAAGTCGGGATGGAAAAAGTAATGAGAGTGTATGAGAGATGTAGAATAGGTGCTGTGGAAATGAGTTATCTGAGAGGTGCATGTGGATTTACTAGGTGGGATGGAGAAAGTAATGAATAAGAGATGTAGTATGAGTGTGGAGTGGTTGACAGAGTGAAGCGTAATACATTGAGATGGTTTGGACATGTAGAGAAAATGCAAGGTGAGGAGTTTGTAAAGAAGGTGTATATGATAGTGAACTCAAAAACTAACCACGTCTCAGTTTGGAAAATAATTATACTCAATTATATTATTAAAATGGGTCACAAACTGGAATAATAACATGCGTCCCAGAGTTGTACAGTATTGTGTTTAAGTTTGAGTAGATGCGGGTCAATTTGTAGCAATATAAACCGTTCGTTGGTAACACTGGTTTATTGTTTACATTCCCGTCAACCTTGTTGTTGTTGTTGTTTGTTGTTGTTGATAATAATACCATTCACACAACACGTTGGAACTTGGACAAACATAAATATATATTAATGTTGCTATAGTGACATAATAGACTATATATTAATGTTGCTATAGTGACATAATAGACTACCATATATTAATGTTGCTATAGTGACATAATAGACTAACGTTATATATTAATGTTGTTATAGATACATACATACATACATTAATTGTAATAATAATGTCTTGTTCTCATAAATGTATTGAGGCCGCCAGGAAGTATTTATTATGGTGTGCTAATGAACATGTCGAGTTTAGAATACCCGTGAGTTATTATTATTTACTTTATATTATATTACCTTATAGTTTATTAAATATTTGGTAAATATTACTTTATATTATGGAATAATTTTACAAGTTGCCACAACTCGATTTCGAATTTTTTTCTTTTATCATTGTTTATATTTTACTATTACAAACAACTTTTCTATATACCATTCTAAGACTATTTTCTTCTAACTTTAGGGCATTTCCTCCACAAATGCCCTGACCTAACCTAACCTAACATTAGACTGTATCAGACTACCGGGACCTAACCTGGACAAACTACCGGGAAATATTCGTGATAAAGTAAAATGAATGACCGGGACAAAATACTGGGGCCCAGCTGGATCTGGCAACACTGCTACTAAACGGTAATTCTTTCAATAAATACCGTATTTTGCCCCGGTCATTTACTGTACTTTACCACGATTATTTCCCAGTAGTTTGCCCAGGTTAGGTCCCGGTAGTCTGCTGTGGTCTAGGTTAGGTTAGGTTAGGTTCACTAATAATGTAATGATATACATATACAGTGTTATATTAATAAGTACAATTGTTATTAATACCATTCCCTGTAACTGTGACCGTCACAAATAGAATGTGTATCTTATAGTATAATATTTTATTGTTTCAGGAACTCAAGTCTATTGCTTCTATGTTCAACATTCCTATAAAATGGATTGACAAACCCAAAGAGGATGTAAGTCTCAACATATTTTGTTAATGCATATAATATACCAAAGTAAATAACATTATTTTTGTATACCTCATCTCTCATTGATCAAAGAAATTCTTGTGGATGAATGACAAACTTTTTTATAAGACAAAGTCACTTTATGAGAAAAATCCCAAAATCAACAATAATAAACTGAATATGAAAATACTGTATAAAGGTATGTAGGTATGTGGTGTTCTAGCCTGTAATTTCTTAACACACTTCTTTACATGGCAGCCGTATGTGATAGTGGAAATGAGGTGTGAAGCAGACGCCAAGAAACTGATGTCAAGGAGTCTACTTGTTCGATCTTGTTATGAACTCTGGTAAGGACGAACAATACCGTACTGGTTTGGTTTTGTCTTTTTTTTCTTTTCATTTATTTTTTTATTTTTTTTGTGGTATATGATGGTGAGGACTTAAAACTGATTGTCTGCTTTTCATTGCCACCTGTGAGATCAAACGAAGGAGAGAATTGCAAAATCATGTTAAGTCATATTCAAGATGCCAAGACACAATGCCCCATTTTTTATTTACAGTACAGTATGTGGTGTGAGAGAAATTCCAAATCATATTTAGTTATGTTTGAGATGCCTAGACACACATTGCTATATTATTTATGTATGTGGTGTGAGAGAAATTCAAAATTATGTTTACAGTACTGTAGTAATGTTTGAGATACCCAGACGCTACCTCATTTATTTATCTCTGAGAAAAGTTCAGTTCATGTTAAATTTTGTTTGAGATGCCTAGACACACATTGCCCCATTTTTCATCCATGTCACATTGAATTGTGTATTGTATTGGCAGGGGTGAAGGGAGCACAGAGGCAGAGCTTCACTCCAATGTTCGGTCCTTCCCTGCTGAGTTCATGAAGCCTCACTTGGCACCTGAGAAGACCTTTAAGGTTCGAGTGGAAGCCTTCAACAAGACACTCAAGATTGCAGACAAGTTGGCCAAGATAGAGGTACAGTACGGTACTGTAATGGGTAAAGAGGATGAGATCTCTTTAATGGGTGTTATTTTCTTATACGGGAAGTACAGTGAATGGTTATTGATTCCTCCAAGCTGTGCTACAAAACACAGATCTCCTACATGTATACTGAAGTGACCAGTTTCTTGGCATGGTTTGGAGGAATCTGTGGCCTTCCAATTCACTCAAAGCCGGGAGGAAAGTCATAAATGTACAAGCTGTAGATTACCTTGTATAAGAGACCCAAGGGAAATAAATATGGTATGAAGTAATAAAGTAATGTAGCCTATATCATTACTCACATAAACTAATGGCCTAAGTCACTGCATTATCTATAGCATATCTTATGTTAGGATGTAGCTATAGATAAGGAGAACAAATATCTTAGATAGTTTGCTTATGAAGGTGATGATATGTTTCTGTAGCAGTACCCTACAGTAAGTTGGGGAAGTGGGAGAGATGATAGCTGGTGTGCTTGCTATCCATGCTGTGATATGAGGTTAGGTTAGATTAGGTCAAGTCAGAAAACCTTCAATTTCAACTCTCCTTGTCTTCGTGAAAAGGAACAAATAAAGGGAATGAATGACTGTGAGTGTGTATCCAAGTGTTTGCTGTCCCACTTCACTGTAGCCTTCTCTCTTGTCATACAGGACCTTCCACGCTGAAGGAGATTTACTTTCATCCTCTTCATCCTCAAAAATTTCCCTCATTAGATAAAACCTAAATTATTATACTTGTCACCATCTGTTACATGTATTACCTGTACAATAATCTTTTTTTGTGTTATGGGTGTGTACTGTACATTACTGTACTGTGGGTGTGTACTGTACTGTTTTCTATGAATCTGCCTACAGTAAACCCTCATTGTTCATCAGCTTTATAAATGTATAATATATAAATAGTGTTTACTGTACTGTACACAGATTCATTACAAACAGTGCAATACATTACACACCAATAAAACCAATGGAATATAAGGTATTATTGTGTTACACTTGTATTACACACTCATGAGTAATCTGAGTGTATTAAGTTATTATTATCTCTCCTTAGGCACTAGAGTATCTGCCATTTGAGGGTCACGTTGATCTCAAGAATGCTGATACATGTCTCCACTTCATTGAGTACTACGGTCTTGATCCCAACTCCATCCCCACCACCCCTTACAAGGTAGGCCTATGGTCATCTCATGTACAATTCCATATACATACAGCTCCACTGCTGCTGTGAGGGCAATACATACAGATTATTATATCATTGTCATTTGTTTCGCTCTGCATACAAGCCTGCCAACCCCCTATTCCCATCTCTCTCTTGTGAGTGGCAGTATCATCAAAACAAAGAGTAGATCAATCATAACATTTATCTGTGTTTGCTTCAGATGATTGTGAGGTGTTGGGAACAAAGTGACATTCACAGCATCATTAATTAAAACAAAGAGTAGGTCAATAACATCACATTCCTCTGTGTTTTTCTTCAGATATTTGTGGGTCGGTGGGTGGCAGAAGGACAGAGGGAGTTGATAGGAAGGTTCTCCCTGAAGAAGAGACATTATATTGGCAGCACCTCCATGGATGCACAACTGGCTTTCATCATGACTAACTTGGCTCAGGTGTGACCACAAACAACACAACACAACACAACACCTGTAAACTGAAGGCCAGACTTTCTTGTTGGTGAATTGGAAGGCTAATGATTCCTCCTAACTATACCACAAAACAGACCCCTTCAATGGTACAGTACTATAGTCTGTTCAAAACTTGTGTTCCGCTGGCCTCTTATGCTTAGATAGATAGATAGACAGATAAGAGATAGATAGAAATAGAGACAGATAGAGATAGATAGAAAGATATAGATAGAAATAGATATAGATATAAAGATATAGATAGAAATAGAGACAGATAGATAGAGGAAAATGGAACACAAGTTTTGAACAGAGTATAGTAAGGGATCTGTATTGTGGCATAGTTTGGAGGAATCCCAGACCTTCCAATTCACCAACAACTGAATCTCCCCTTAATACCAGTCACACTATTGCTTCAAGATGTACTTTATTTGCATCAGAAATTTGCAATAAAATTTAGCTAAGCATTCTATAAAGTTTTGAATATTACACAACTGATTTTTACATCTTTGTTTGTTAGGTAGGATACACGCCATAGGACAAACTATCGGTGCAGTTCTCGTGTAGATATGTGTGTGTTATTGTTTTTTAAATACAGTACAGTACTGTAGTTAGTAGCTGTTTGTAGTAAATTAGAAGGTGGCAGTTAACCTCTGTATATGTGTGGTGTGTGTGTGTGTGTGTGTGTTTGTATGTGTGTGTGTGTGTGTGTGTGTATTCTTACCTATTTGTATCTTTACAGGATTGAGTCAAGATCGTAATGTCCCATATTTTAAAACCCAATTATCATATTTTTCTTTAAATTTATGTACAGTACTATATATATTTGATTTACCACTTCTTCTGGTAATGCTTTCCATTGATCTATTACTCTACAGTAGGTTTGCATGATGCACTTATTTTCAATGCGCTATTCAGTACTCAACAACTTTTATATACTGTACATCTCTCTTAGGTATATGTACTTATGCTGCCTATGTACTGTTCTCTAATCTTTATAGCTTTATTTATCACTGTACCAAATGTTAAGTGATGGTCATTAACCCTGTATGTGTTTGTGTTTGTGTTACAGGTCCAGTCTGGGGAGGTGGTTGCCGACCCCTTTGTTGGAACAGGTAAGTTGGCCTTTGTTCTGACTCAGGAAATAACCACTCTCACATCTCTCTTAATTTAGGGAGTACCAATACACATTTTTTTTTGTCTTTTAGGTACTTTACTTTGGAGCCTTGATTCCCTCAAAGTATGCCAGGAAACAGGAGCAGATTCACAATAAAGATGTTGTCCTGTTGCTTGGAACTGTTAGGAAGAATCTATTGCTTCAGATTTACCAACACTTTACTTACCCCTTTAATTAAGGAGACTATCGTGTTGGCACATTAGAAGGCTACTGTTTCCTCCTAACTATGTCTGAAATAACAGACTTCATCAGTGCTATGTACTAATTGGGGACCTGTTTCATGGCACAGTTTGGAGGAATCAGAGACCATCCAATTCACCAACAAAAGAATCCCCATAACTCCAGTTATTGGTGATTTATGTACTATAATTTTCTGTGTTTACTGATATTAGAATTTTTTTTTATATTGACTAAAATGCATAAATGCCTTTTTAAGATTATGACCTTAGATACACGTTTGGCGTACTGTACAATACATACTGTACATTCCAGTGCTTTCTAAGTTGAAGATAAATACATTCACAGAGCAAAGTTTCATCACCCCCTGACTAAGTGATTTACTGAATCTGTGTTAAAAGGATATCATTATTATGTGTTAAATTTATTCATCTTACATTGAGGGCCCTACTATACTATACAGTTATTATGATTATGTATTATTTGACATATTTTTCATTTGTGTACAATTAGGTTCCATCCTGGTATCAGCAGCTTATTGGGGAGGACATGTCTGGGGTTGGGACATAGATTTCCTCACACTCCATGCTCGCACTAAACCCACCAGACATTCCCAGGTTAGTGCTGTCGGATTAGACTTTTTTTTTAATTATTATTATTATTTGTCATTTTTTAAGCCATTTTGAATAGGGTCATTATTTGCCTTGGGTGAATTGAAAGTCTAACTAATTCCTTCAAACACAATACATTCCAGTTTTTATTAGTATGAGTTAACACTTTGTTGTCACATGAGTGTGTTAATAAAGGGTAATGCACAGCACCTCCTCTCATGCTGGGTGTCTTTTTACATATAGATGCTGCCATTCTAACACTTATAGTTCACTTACTAATCATTGTAGGAAGATGATTTTGGTCTTATTTTAAAGCACGGTAGTTGTACTATGTTATGGTGTATTTAAAAATGCAATAAACACAAAGTAAAATGCAATAATAGTGAGTAAACATTAAGCATGATAAAATAAAATGGTGCTGATTTGTGGTTCATTGCACATTGGGAACACTTGCATATGGAGGGTTTACTGTAACCTGGTACTGGTATAATGACTTGACAGACACACTACACAACCATTGTATTGGAACCACACTACACTGTACCATACCATACCACACAACACCATACCACACAACACCATACCACAACACACCACACCACACTACACCACATCACATCATAGTCAATACCACCAATATTCTTGCATACGGCCCAAAGTGTCAGTGATTGGTTGATGGACAGATTAAAAAAAATAATTAATATATTTTTTTTTATATAACCAGAAGCAGCGGTTGTCATGTGAATCCATAGCCAGCAACCTGGAACAGTACGGACTGGAACGTCACTACCTGGACGTGACGGTGATGGATAACGCTAAGCCGGTGTGGAGAGACGTGCCCTTCATCGATGCCATTATCACAGACCGTAAGATGTTATGATCATGTCGAGGGGGTTTGGGTTAGGTTAGGTTAGGTTAGGTTATGTCGAGGGGGTTTGGGTTAGGTTAGGTTAGGTTAGGTTAGGTTAGGTTAGGTTAGGTTAGGTTAGGTTAGGTTAGGTTAGGTTAGGTTAGGTTAGGTCAGGTCAGGTCGAGGGGGTTTGGGTTACCACAGCAGTGAATTGGAGCACATTGATTCCTCCAAAGTATGCCAGCAAACAGCAGGACCAGATGAATAAATATAATGGTAGCTTATTGCTTGAAATAGTTTGGAGGAATCGGTTGCTTCAGATTTACCAACACTGTACTGCACTGAACTGAAGAACCAGAAAAGTTTACTAATTTACCCCATGGATAATGTAATATAGTACTGTATGGTGAATGTGTTTGTTTGATGATAAGTCTATATATTATTATTATTCAAGAAGTGTTGAGTGAGGCAACAGGACTTTTGCCTCCAATTGTACCTGTTTAACCATCCTCATCATCATTATTACTATCATCATTGTTGATCATTAGTACAAGTATATTCATTTTAATGTAATTCAGGCAGGCCAACAAAGACAGCCACCAAGTCCTACAGCTTTGGGGGCACATTTTCTCTTAAATATTACCCACTGAGGAAAGTAAGAAGGGACTGCCAACTCTTTATCTCATATTAACATAATTCTCCTCATATTTTCTCAGTATTTATCGCTCCATAGAGAATCAGATCCTCCTCTTATTCTCCGACATACATGCTTGCAGCTCCATATGGCATCAGGGAATCTACAGAGCGTGTTGGGAGCTTGAAGGTTTCCAGACCCTCTTCCTACAACCAGGACAACACCACCACCACCACCACCACCACACCTCACACTCCATACTCGCCAAGTAACCACTACCCCTCCAAGGTCTCATACAGCCTTTCCCACGTCTTCTGTGACCTCCTCAACTTTGCTGCCATTCATCTGATCATTGGTGGGAGGCTGGTCTTCTGGCTGCCTGTCTTCAGGTGGGAAGGAACATCAACTGTTCTCACAACTCAACCATCATCATTATCAATATCTCATTTCACTTTTTTCAAGGGTTGGGGAGGTTCTAGTGTCAGAGCAGGTCCTTCAACAAGCAAGAGGTTCAGCTTTAAAGCTTTATGAACCTTTAAGGTGGCATTACACTGAGCAAATTTCCTCCAGGTTGTAGGGACAATGAGTTCATGCACATTATTTTCACTCGCCAAAAGTTTGGTGAGCATGTGGAAGCCAGTATGCACATATCTCCTTGGTCGTCACTATAGCCCTTCTTGTTATCACAAAATGATACAGAATAATTATATCATAACTATATATGTGTCAGAAATTTACAAATTTTAAAGTGAGAATACAATTATCCTGTCTAATGCAATCCTAGATTTATATTAACCATTGCAATTCCAGTCATTTACCTTGACTTGCCATCAATGTAAACATGGTACCAATGATAAAGGAACCAATGTAAAGCCACCTTTAATGGGGTAATTGTTAGAGAGCAGGGTTCCCAAACCTCACTCCCCCTGTGTTGTAGCCTTGTAGGGGACCATCATACCAGGCTGAATGTACCATCGTAAGAACAGTGGGTGATGGGGACGTCACTTCCCTACACAACACAACCATACATGTTGAAAGTGTTAATAAAGGGAGAACCTAATAAGAGGTTTGTTGTGTGGCTTAGTTTAAAGGATTCTGTAGCCATCCAGTTTCCCATCAAAAGTTTCTCCCCTTCAATGAACAACACTGTACAAGGAGCAGCAGTAGTGATACATTGTCAATCAAGCCTCTGCTTTTTTTCATTCTGTGTTGTTCCTTACTTAATTAACCAGTCAGTCAAGTTAATACATATTACAACTCATGTTTAAAACACTTTCACACTTGCACTAATCTAATTGCATTTTCTCTCATAAAAGAAAGAAAGAGAGAGATATGCAGTACAGTACATCTAGCCCGTCTTATTTCACTTCAATTTCAAATATTCAACTCTCCCTCCTTTCCTTTCTTTTCATTTCCTTCATGATTGTTGTCCCTCCTTTTTATTTATCACCTTTACCTTCATCCAACAGGGTCTTCCAGATCCAAGGGCGATTTCTTTTTATCCTGTATAATTCAACTCGTCTTACACACTGTATTAACTTTTTTCTTTTTCCTGCATAAAGGGAGGACTACCACGATGGGATGATTCCTTCTCACCCGTGCCTGGAGCTGATGTATAACTGTGAACAGGTCCTTACCGTTCATTCCAGCAGACGCCTCATTACCCTTCGTAAAATCAGGCACCCCACGGTAATGTGTGTGTGTATGTGTGTTATGGAATTATATTTTTATAGGATTAAATCAAAGCTTTTGGATACTGTACTGTTAATGTTTTTCATGTTATGATAATATGCAAACAGTACGGTACTGTAGTTTTTAATAATACTGTATACATTATAGTATATATCATATGTTCTTAACACACATACAGTATCTGGTATTTGATTCCAGTGATGTATTAGCACTTAAGAAGGAAATATGTACCAGTATTTCCTCCTGGCAATCTTTTCCTTTTCAGTAATATTTTACCATGGCCTCTTGGTTTGTCTTGTGTTTACATTTATTGTCTCCATCAGTTTCCTCCAATATGTTTTTGATTCATTATCATCCTATCTCCTCTTGTCCGTCCAGCAGATGATAAATTTGAGATCCTAAGTGATCTACTGGGTCTGGGTTAAATAACAAACCTTAAGGGGAAGTACAGTGTTGGCAAATCTGGAGCAACTGATTCCTCCAAACTATTCCAAGCAACAGGACTCCTTTATTTTTGTCCATCTGGTCCTGTTTCCTAGCATATTTTGGAGGAATCGAGGCACTCCAATGTACTAAAAGTATACTCTCCCCTTAAATAGGTTAGCATAATATTGAATGTTTAATGCTTAAGGGGAAAGTCTCTTGATGGTAAATTGGAGGGCTATTGATTTCTCCAAACTAGCCTATACCAGGAAACAGAAGACTTCAGTATTACTTTAATGTAGAATATAATTATTATGTGGCAATATTTAGAGGAATCAGTAACACACCAATTTATTATCAATTGAGTATGTATGTTGTCAATGTCACATGTGGTTCTGACTGCTACAGGGAGAGGAGACTGCCATCGGACAGGTAGCTGATCTGACGGCCAAATTCCGTGAAAGATTCTTCCAGGCGTCCCTCATGACCAAGGATGAACGTCAGGCCATCAAGTCACAGTTTCCCCGTGACAAGAGAGGTCAGGGACTTGGCTACAGGTTAGAGGAAGCCAAGAATCAAACAAAAATGGTAAGAATGGATGTAGCGGCCAAGTGTGAAGACAGTGTTATACCAGTTTGTGAAACCACTAGGCAGAAAGAAGAGATAAACAAATTGAATACTGTTAAAACTGTCTCAGTGGCAATGTGTGAAACTAGTGTAATGACAGGTGGTGAAATCAATACACTGGGCAATGATAACAATGAAAAAGCTATAACAACTAATGTGACGACAGAATGTGTAACCCGGGATGAATCAGCTTGTTGTAGACACGAGTCCAGTGCCACGAGAAACGATACTCTGACAAGTTTAAGTACTGGTAACCAAGTTTTACATAATCCTGACAAGAATCCAGAGGGTGAACTAAATGCAAGGGTAGATTTGTGATATCTGAAGCAGTGTGATGTAATAGTGTAACTTTATATTAGATACAGTAAAATGAAGTGAAGGAAAAAAGAGACCATTTATTATCATCATTAGTTCCGGGGAAAAAACAACCTGTTACAACTAAATGAATTCCCTGACTACTCTCTCTCTCATTGATATCAACACACAGCCTGAAGCAGCATGGGGGTGAAGTGTACGGTAAGTCCTATAAAGTTATTGTACGGTGGTACCCTGGAGACAATCACAGAGCAATCAGTGGACATGAAAGTATCACACAATTACCTTGTATATTGAATCTGCAAAGCTTTCAGTAGCCCTCTATATATATGGATATAAACTAGTAATAGGACACCTCACATCATTAAAATTTATTTATTAATAGATCAACAAGGTATATTTATAAAGGTCTTGTGTTAGGAAGATCCACAACAATAATGTGTACTAATCTGGTCGTTTAAAGCATCTTCATGTTGTTGTTAATGGGATTGTCTTAGGTTGAGGAGTTGGAGGGCTACTGATTCCTCCAAATGATGCCTATGAAACAGAAAACCCTATTAGTAATACTGGACTCATCTTGTTTCCTGGCATGATTTGAAGTTATCATTAGCCCTCCAATTTGGTCAGATGAATCGGTATGGAGTGGTCAGAGATTTGAAGTGATGGCTTATATCTGTCCCTGAAAGTGTAAATAAGATGAAGAAAACATACAACAATCTTTAATGACGAGACCTCCTTTCCTTTGTGCTTACTGTCACTCCTCTCTGTCACCTTCTTCATCCTACAGGGTCTGCCAGGCCTAGGGTGATTTTTTTTTTACTCAAATCTTGTCTATAAAAGCCAGTTCACACGGATATGAGTGTCATTCTCCATTTTTTCAACCTCCTCTTCCTCCAGTCCAGACTGGAGAGTGAAAGTGAGCACACGTGTTTTTTGACCTGCGCACCTTTGTTTCCGTTTGACCTTGCTGCTGTTCCTTGCTGCCTGAAGGAAATACAGTAAACCAACGTTAAGTAGAAATTATAATTTGTATTTTTTTTTTCCTTGTGTCCAGTTATCTAAGTAACGTAATATTGAGTAACTACTTATCTAACATTTTATTAGTATATTAATATTTGTGTTTTTAGTGTATACATATTTGTCTTTCTATTCTTTGCCTCTTTAAATTGTATTTACTTAGTGTCTATATATTCGTGTTTAATATTATCTAGTAATTTATTCTACTATTTAGTCTGTTTTCGTCCTGTTGTTTTTGTTATTTTCTAGTGTCTACGTAGCAAACTTGCCCTATACCTTCCCTTAACTCCTTAATTGATCTACCTGTTCTTAATCCAACCCTTCCAGGTCATTTTTCCAAATTCCCAAGGGATTACACATCTCAATCTCTTCCACTCACCCGTTTTCTTTATTTATATCGAGATATTTTATGCTTACATTGTGCTTATTTAGTGTCTCTATGTAATTGTGCTTATTTTGTATCTATATATTCGTGCTTAATATTATCTAGTTTCGTATTCTGATATTTAGTTTGGTTTTGCTGTGTATAAAACAGTTCTCGAATCCCACCCCTTCTGATCATTTTCTAAATTCTTCA
This sequence comes from Petrolisthes manimaculis, assembly GCA_034508575.1. Taxonomy (NCBI): domain Eukaryota; kingdom Metazoa; phylum Arthropoda; class Malacostraca; order Decapoda; family Porcellanidae; genus Petrolisthes; species Petrolisthes manimaculis. The sequence continues at coordinate 126,808 of JAWZYT010001965.1, forward strand.
ACTCCCTCCACTTCTCCCATCTACTCATTCCTCTTCTCCTCTGTCTCCACACCCGCCCGCATTTCCCCCCCATCCTGCTACCCTTCCTCCATCCTCACCGACTACCTGCCTCCTTTCCCCCACTCCTCCACCTCCACCTCCTCTTCCATCTCTTCTCGTCTCCTTCCCTTCCTACCCTCTTACCCCTCTTCCTCCATTTTCTCCTCCTCCTCCGCTTCTTCCTTCATCACCTCCCTTTCCTCCACCTCCTCCTTTTCTACACCATGCCTTCCACACTTAAAAGGTGCGAGAGTTGTAATAACAGTTATGCCGCCAATCATTTCCGAGCGTCTTCAACGTGTATGTTATGCCAGCTGCAGCTGAAGCAGGAGGAATCAGACAGACGCCACGACGAGACACGTAAGTTGTACGACGACCTAGCACAGAAGTTTACAATCCTTCAAGAATTCGTCGCCTCCAACGTAGGATGTGCCCCTGAAGAAGCCCTGACCTACGCCACCGTTGCTGCAGCACCCCACCCCACCACTACTGCCACCGCCACCGCCACCACTACTGCCACCGCCACCGCCACACCTGCTCACACCAGCCCTAACACAGAGACAGCACCCTTCACCCCAGTCAGAAACGGTGCCACCCCTACTAGTAAATCATTCTTGCCTATCGCTACCTACAATAGATTCGACGTTCTAGCAGAAGAAGAAGAGGAGGCACACGAGACGAGACTCATCGGCGACTCAATCGTGAGAGGCCAGCTAGAAGAGTTCTGCGGAAGGGCCCGAGCCACACGGAAGCGTCTGTGTATGCCGGGTGGACGACTGGATGACATCACGGCAGCCTGCGAGGAGGCAACTGCAAACACAAACAATAACACCCTTTTCATTTTACACGCCGGCACAAACGACATTCACCACACCCGTTCTGAAGAGTTAATGGAAAAATACAAGAAGATGATCCAGGCATTCAAGACAAAATCCAGTAACATCATAATTTCAGGAGTTCTCCCCAGGATCCATGCGACAGGCACCTTCTATAACAAAGCCTTCAGCATAAATAATCGACTAAAGAATCTGTGCTCTCAAGAAGGTGTTGACTTCATCAGCATGTGGGACGACTTCTACGACAAGGCTGACCTGTTCCTGGGAGACGGACTACACTTAAACGTCATTGGCTCCGCACGCTTTGGCAGGCTTTTAAATGAAAAAGTACTTCTTTTCAGGCAAAAAAACGAAACTCGGCCACCTGCAGACACGTCGTCGTGAGTGACTCTCCCTGCCGCAAACGAAATTTTATTAGTTGTTGCATGATCAACGCCCGTAGTATACGAAATAAATTCCTTGATCTCGAAGCCCTTGCAGCGTCAGACGAATATCACATTTTAGGCATAACTGAAACATGGCTAGATACGGAAAACAGAGATTTTTTAGCAGAATACAACTTACCCGGTTATTCAATGTTTAGTTGTGAAAGAAAAAATAGATTAGGTGGAGGAGTTCTTCTCTATGTAAAATCCAGTCTCCAGCCAACGTGTATTGCCATGAGAAAAATAAACAATGTGGACACAGTATTTCTATATGTAACTACTCGCTCAAAAAAGATAATGATTGGCCTTGTCTATAGACCTCCAGCCCAAAGTCCTACCACCGATAAAGATTTATACGATCAGATAACTGAGATAAGCGATTCATGCGAAAGTGTCATATTCGGAGATTTCAACTTACCCGTAAATTCATGGGGAAACCCAATATCGTCCCACTCTGGTCAAGATTTATACGGCAACTTGCTAGATAGTGCCCTAAGTCAACATGTTAACAAACCAACTAGAGGTGATAATATATTAGATCTTATATTCTCAACAAACGAAACGCTAATAACTAACGTCATTATTGGCCCAGAGTTCAGCACGAGCGATCATAAAATTGTTAAGTTTGACATAGATCTCAAGATATACGATGAAAACATTAGTGAAGAAATTGTTTACGTGTACAGTAAAGGTAACTACGAAAAACTTAGAAATATTCTCTCAAGAACAGATTGGAGCCAATTATCACGAGAAACCGACATAAATGAATCATGGAATAAGTTCACTCACATCTTAAACAGTGCAGTTAGGTCATGTATACCAGTTTGCAAAAGGCGTCCAGGTAACAACATTAAACCAAAATGGTGGAATAATCAAATAAAAACATGCCTATCTAATAAAAAACGTGCATACCGTAAATATCAACAAACACAACTCGAAAGTGATAAAATATTATTTCAAAAACTTCGGCGTGAAACAAATAAACTTATTAAGCAAAGTAAAAAAAATTGTGAGGTGCTTATCGTCAGTAAAATTAAATCGAACCCTAAAGAATTCTATAGCTATGTTCGCCGTAAAAAAGTCCAAACTAGCAATATCGGTCCACTGCGCTTAGACAATGGTGAACATATCAACAACGAGGTTGATATAGCCGAAACATTAAATGAATACTTTGCCTCAGTTTTTACAAATGAAGAAACAAATAGTGTCGTAGAGACTCCCCTAGTCCCAGAAAATAGCATCCCTTTAAATAATTGCGAAATTACAGAGGATATAATATTAAAAGTACTTGATAATATTAAAGTAAACAAAACTCCAGGGCCTGACTGCATAGCGCCCCGTGTACTAAAAGAAACAAAAAATCAAATATGTAAACCCCTCTCAATAATTTTTAATAAATCATTAAATTCTGGTACAGTACCTCGAGATTGGAAACTTGCAAATGTTACCCCCATACAAAAGAAGGGAAATAAGTCTCTCCCATGTAACTATAGACCGATCAGTCTCACCTCAGTAGTCAGTAAAATAATGGAATCCATATTGCGTAACAAACTAGTAAACTACTTGGAAGAGAACAGTCTCATTAAGAACTCCCAGCATGGCTTCCGTAATAAACGTTCATGCCTCACTAATCTACTAGACTTTTACAACGATGTATTTAACATATTTGACGAGTCCAAAGCGGTAGACATCATTTATCTGGACTTTCAAAAAGCGTTTGACAAAGTTCCCCATAGGCACCTTCTATATAAATTAATTTCGCATGGCATTACTGGTAAAATTCATTCATGGCTCAAAGACTGGCTCTACGAGAGAAAACAACGCGTCGTAATTAACGGAAAAGCATCAAACTGGCGAAACGTTGTAAGTGGAGTGCCACAGGGCTCAGTGCTCGGCCCTGTTCTTTTTATAATCTATGTAAACGACATCGATGAAGGCCTCACCTGTAAGATATCCAAATTTGCTGACGACACAAAAATAACTAGTAGAGTTACTACTACTGCCGAAAAAGCACTACTACAGTCCGACCTTGATCGCTTAGTTAACTGGTCAAAGAAATGGCAGATGTCATATAACGTAAATAAGTGTAAAGTTTTGCATATTGGTAGCAACAACGATCACACCAACTATTCAATGAACGGTACTGACCTTCGTACAGTTAATGAAGAAAAAGACCTGGGCGTAACAATTAGTAGCAACCTCAAACCAGGCAAACACTGCTCAGAAGCAGTTAAAACCGCGAACAAATTAATTGGTTTCATTGGCAGAACCTTCGAGTTCAAATCTGACAAAGTCATCCTGACACTGTTCAATTCCCTCGTACGTCCCCATCTCGAATATTGCGTTCAGTTTTGGTCACCCTACTACAGAAAAGACATTGAAAAGCTGGAGAGAGTCCAAAGGCGAGCTACGAAAATGATTCCACGACTGCGAAACAAGCCATACGAAGAGCGATTAAAGGAACTCAATCTATTTAGTTTAGAACAACGTAGACTACGGGGTGACCTAATTGAGGTTTTTAAAATGATTCATGGTTTCGACAATGTCAATATAAGCGATTATGTAATTATTGATCGAGAAAGAACCACAAGAAACAATGGGTTTAAAATAATCGGAAAAGCCTTTAGATCGGAAGAAGCAAAACACTTTTTCTTCAACAGAATAGTTAATGTATGGAACTCTCTCCCAGCACAAGTAGTCAGTAGCAGTACGATTGATACTTTTAAAATTAAACTCGATAAATACATGACGACAAAACCTAACCTAACTTATTACCCGCCTCGTTAATTATTATTATTATTATTTTTTTTTTTTTTTTTTTTTTAGATGTAAATAGATTATTGTATTCTTTTTCACACTGTACTATAAAATTTCCTGTTCAGTTTTTTTTTCTACTGCTGCACAGGTGTTTTTTCCACCACTTTTTTCAGGCCGGTTTTTACCGGAGGGAGAGGTGGGTGGGGAGGAGCCTTCCACTTTACTATCCTTTTTCTCAGACATGTAGAAACCATAGACGTAGAATAGTTACACAGGCAGCCTTGTGAGGCCCACCAGGGCTGTTGTTGCCTGTACCTCCTTTGTATTCCTTTGTATATCAAACAAAGTCTGAACAGAGAACTTGTTAATGACAACTTTCTTCAGCTTCTTCAATAGGTAAACAACAGATTCATAAAAAAGCTCACTCTTGTTCAACTCGAGATGATAACACCCTCTTCTGTGAATAAATACAGGGTGTTAGTGGCAGGGTTTATTCTAAGGAAAATTTACAACTGCACAAACTCTGATGCGAGGCCCGAACGACCTAACGGTCCAGTGGTTCCCAAACCGGGGGGGGGCGCTCCCACCTGGGGGTTGGGGGCGTGAGAGGGATATAGGGGGGGCGTGAGGCCATCTGCCATATATGGCAATTTTGGAAAAAAACTATAATAATTAATTACGCACACAGTTAAGATTGGACTACTGTAACTCTTTGCTTGAATCATCGTCACGTGATACATATCCGCAAACCAAAATATACCAGTCACCCATACCTATTCGCTTTCTATAATTACATCTCTCCGTACATACGTGTCTCGTACGTGTTGATACGACTGACTCTCCTAGTTAGCGGCTGCTGTGTTTGCATCTCACAACACAGATACTGAGTCTGAGATACTCACCAGACTCCAGTTACATTATTGTTACAATATATTGTGGTCAACTATCAGTTACTTCTATTGTGGTTCCTTCCTAGTTTATGACATCCAAGCCATGCAAATTCAAACAAAGTACAAATTTACAACTGCACAAATCTGGATTTACAACTGCACATTTTCAATTTACAACTGCACAAAAGGGGTACAACTGCACGTTAGAATAAACCCTGGTTAGTGGACAGTACAAATATTACGAAAACTATGACATGATTGACATCTGTCTTATCTTCATTTATTATTTCAATCCATGTGTACAATATAGATAATCATATTTTGTTCAATTCGTACATTAATTAAACACGTAAATAAATGTGATGAAATGTACAGATCCGGACAGATCAATGGACCACACTTCTTCCACCATCGACATGATGCATGCAGTGAGTGGGAAGAAGGATCGAAGGTAGGAAGGCTGAGAGAATGGAAAATACCGTATATACAGACAGACAAGCAAGCAGTATATTGAGAAGGAATTGAGTGGGAAGAAGGAAGGCTGAGAGAATGGAAAATACCGTATATACAGACAGACAAGCAAGCAGTATATTGAGTGGGAAGAAGGAAGGCTGAGAGAATGGAAAATACCGTATATACAGACAGACAAGCAAGCAGTATATTGAGTGGGAAGAAGGAAGGCTGAGAGAATGGAAAATACCGTATATACAGACAGACAAGCAAGCAGTATATTGAGAAGGAATTGAGTGGGAAGAAGGAAGGCTGAGAGAATGGAAAATATCGTATATACAGACAGACAAGCAAGCAGTATATTGAGAAGGAATTGAGTGGGAAGAAGGAAGGAGCGGTCCACAACACTCCAGCAGGCTTTTAGTGAATCAGTCGTGGGCCAGGTTGCATACAGGGTGGGTGTGTGTGCTGCTGGACTGCTGGTATGTGTTCGTCACTCACTCACTCACTCACTCACTCGTTCCTCTTTCAATAGCTGACTTCATCTCCACTTTGCTTCACACCATTAATTTACTTTGTGTGTAGTCACTTCTATTCATTGTGTGTGTGCTTTTTTTATTTTTGAACTCCAATAATCACACACACACACACACACATACATTACCTCACCACACATGCACTCTATATATTATAATCTACTCTGTGTGTCCTCATCTCGATTAATTGTGTGTGTGTGTGTGTGTGTGTGTTCTTACCTATTTGTATCTGTGTGTGTGTGTTGTATTAAATGATATAACATAATTGCTCTGTGTACTCTTGTTCCGCAGTCAGTCAGTCTTCTTCTAAACCACTTCGATCAGGCTCAGACAACGAAGCACCAGAATAATTTCGAATTCCCTAATAATTCTGATGTCCATCTGTTGTTTACAATGGAAGCCTTCATCAGGTGCTTCGTTGTCCGAGCCTAATAAGTGGTTCAGAAGGCTGCATGGCGTACTACAGTGGCTGGCTACTGGCTCCCTTACTGGAGCTCTATGAACCCTCCAAATAATCCAGGCCACAAAACGCTTCAGTGTTCAGGGAATCTGTTGCCTGGAGTAGTTTGGAGGGTTCATAGAGCTCCAGTAAGGGCCCTCTCTCTCACATACACTCTCATATACATTCTCTCTCTCTCTCTCTCTCTCTCTCTCTCTCTCTCTCTCTCTCTCACCCTAACTAAACCTTTTAATATTTTTCTCTTCACTGCATCGTCAACTTTTCATTTCAGTCAACGTAGCAGACCAGAGCAGACCAGAGAGCAGCACAGAATGTAAACAAACCCAACACAAACCCACCATCTCACGCAGCAGCAGTTCACTTTGGAGTAAACACCACCAATATCCAAGTAAGTTTTGCGAATCGGAGTGCTGGTGAGAGAATAATAATAATGATAATGATTGAACTGCATGCATGGGGGTGTATATTTGAGAGAGAGAGTGGGAGAGTGGGTGGGGTGGTGGAGAGGAGGGGTGGTTATGCATACACTACTCACCACCCACCCACACCACCACACCACACATGAAAACCAACAGGTAAATATTTATGTGAATCGTGTGTGTGTAGTGAGGGAGTGTGTGTGTGTGTTGGAAGGAGAGTTGTATCATGCTACAGATCTCTCTCTCTAGTTAAATGTAGTTATATAGCTCCTTCCCTATAGTCAAATTCTCACTCACATAATATAGACTAGAGGGGGCTCCGGCCCCTGCTCTGCCCCGATTTTGGGGAGAGAGGGTTTCCCATGCTAGGAAGGTCACCAGTGAGAGACCAGACTAAATAGTTCCCATCTTTCAGTTCTTCAACTGTTTCCTCTTTTCTTTTTATTTCCTTCCTGCTTGTTGTCACACCTTTATCTCTATCACCTTTTTCTGGCGCTATACCACCTTCATGTTGACAACCCTAATATCCAGCAATCAATCAATCACTCACATAATAGATGCAGATGGTAAAAAAAAAGACCTCTTCTTTCAAACCAGTGTTGAAACACACATTGTCATTACTTCCCTAACTATTTATGTATACCCTATCCCACTATTTATTCTCATTCTACATATCTCAAATTTACACATGTACTAAAGCTCAGTTAATTATCTTTCCATAAATACCCTATATACACAGTCAAGTCTTTATATAAGCTACCCTTTATGTAACCTCCATACCACTTTTGCTTCTCATCCTGAACACACTCAAAGTTCCCGTTACAACATTCCCTTTTACACAGACTTTACATACATTCAGTCTCTCCTCCTCCTCCTATCCATGCATTCAGTCTCTCCTCCTCCTCCTATCCATGCATTCAGTCTCTCCTCCTCCTCCTCCTATCCATGCATTCAGTCTCTCCCTCCTCCTCCTCCTATCCATGCATTCAGTCTCTCCCTCCTCCTATCCATGCATTCAGTCTCTCCTCCTCCTCCTATCCATACATTCAGTCTCTCCTCCTCCTCCTCTTCCTATCCATACATTCAGTCTCTCCCTCCTCCTCCTCTTATCCATGCATTCAGTCTCTCCCCATTCAGTCTCTCCTCTTTCAGTCTCTCCTCTTTCAGTCTCTCCCTCCCTCCTCCTACTCATATACATTCAGTCTCTCCTCATTCAGTCTCTCCTCTTTCAGTCTCTCCTCTCCCTCCTCCTACCCAAGTGTAAATATTTCCTGAGTTTTTTTCCTAGAGTTTATTTGAATATACCTTTATGCCTCGTAAAGTGAATTGACTTTAGGGGGAAGTTTTGTGTTATTAGTAAATCTGGAGCAACTGAATCCTCCAAACTATTAATAAGAGGGTGTGGGAATAGGGGGACAGGCTTGGGGGGTGGGTGGGAGTAGGGGACAGGCTTGGGGGGGGGGGGGAATAGGGGGACAGGCTTGGGGGTGGGGGGGTGGGAGTAGGGGACAGGCTTGGTTTTTTTTTTAGGAGGATTCGATTGCTACAGATTAACTAACAACACTAAAATTCCCACTTTTCAATTAATTCTGCTGCAAGAGGCTTTTCCATCGTTTACATCATCATTCAGACCATGTGTGTGTGTGTGTGTGTGTGTGTGTGTGTGTGTGTGTGTGTGTGTGTACGGAAATGATAAACTTAATTCTTTCTTTTTACACAATCACTAACATTATAATAAGTTGAACAGTGTGTGTGTGTGTGTGTGTGTGTGTGTGTTTGTGTGTGTGTGTGTGTGTGTACGGAAATGATAAACTTAATTCTTTCTTTATACACAATCACTAACATTATAATAAGTTGAACAGTGTGTGTGTGTGTGTGTGAGTGTGTACGGAAATGATAAACTTAATTCTTTCTTTATACACAGTTCTTAACATTATAATAAGTTGAACAGTGTGTGTGTGTGTGTGTGTGTGTGTGTGTGTGTGTGTGTGTGTGTGTGTGTTAGGTAGTTAGTTAGTTAGGTGCACTTTTCATCACGAGGCCTTGTTGACTGAACCAATATTTGTATCAACACCCTCAACAAAATAATGTACAACGTTAGTGTTAGCAGAGAGAGAGAGAGAGAGTGTGTGTGAGAGAGAGAGACAGGGAGGAGAGAGAGAGAGAGAGAGAGAGAGAGGAAAGGTTATATAGAAGAGGGAAGAGAGAGAGAGTGAGAGAGAGAGACAAAATGTTATATAGAAGAGGGGAGAGAGAGAGAGAGAGAGAGAGAGAGAGAGAGACAGGGAGGAGAGGGGGGTGGGAAGAGAGAAAGGAGAGAGAGAAGAGGGAAATTAATATAGACCTATACTTATCTCACTCTCTCTCTCTCTCTCTCTCTCTCTCTCTCTCTCTCTCTCTCTCTCTCTCTCTCTCTCTCTCATTCCCAAGTTTACGAGGCCTCACGTGTATAGCTTATTTTTCCATACTTAGGCCACCTCATAATTTAGGCACACGTGGAGATAGGATATTATTTTTTTTTTTTGCCATCGACCTTGGGGGAAAATTTCTCGTGTTGATAAATTGAAAGGTTAATTAATTTGTGGGAAGAGGATGAGATGAAGGAATGGAGGGAATAGTGTGAATAAACAGTGGAATTAAGGAGAGAGAAGAGGAGAAGGGGAGAAAGAAAGGTGGATAGAGAATAGAGAGATATATAGACGAGACGGAGATTAATAGATGTAAGTAGAATAGGAGAGAAAAGGTAAGAGAGAAAGATAGATAGATGGCGACAGAGAGAATAGAAAGAGGAGATGGAGAATAATAGATGAAAGTGGAATAGGAGAGAACAGAAAGAGGAAAGAGAGAAAGATAGATAGATGGGACAGAGAGAATAGAAAGAGGAGATGGAGAATAATAGATGAAAGTGGAATAAAAGAGAGATATAATAATGCTAGGAAATAGAAAAAAACAGAAAGAGGAAAGAGAGAAAGGTGGATAGATGGGAACAGATAATAGAGATAGAGAAAGATAGATAGATGGCGACAGAGAGAATAGAAAGAGGAGATAAATGAGAAAGAGAATAATGTAAGGAATCAAAGAGAAACAGAAATAGGAAAGACAGAATGGTGGATAGAAGAGACAGAGAATTAAAAAAAAAAACAGAATAATTAAGTTTACTAACATGACAATGCAACTACGCACACACACACACACACACACACACACACACACACACACACACAAACACACACACACACACACACACACACACACACACACACACACACACACACACACACACACTCACTCACTCACTCACTCTATCTCTCTCTCACACACACACACTCTCCATGCATCTCTCACACACACACACATTCTCTCACCCCTTCTCACACACACACATTCTCTCTCCCCTTCTCTCTCCCCTTCTCTCTCCCCTTCTCTCTCCCTCTCTCTCTCACACCCACATTCTCTCTCTCTCCCTCTCTCCCTCTCTCTCTCTCTCTCTCACACACACACACACACACACACACACACACACACACACACACACACACACACACACACAAGGCCAAAACTACATATACCACCACCTCCACCACCACCACCATATGGAAGTTGTCAGTAGCAGAACTCTTTTGCACAGGGTCCCACTCCATGGTCCCACTAGACTAACACACCTTTGTTTACACTTGGCCCTCTCTCTCTCTCTCTCTCTCTCTCTCTCTCTCTCTCTCTCTCTCTCTCTCTTTACCTAGTAACTATCGCCCTATCAGCCTAACCTCAGTAGTATGCAAAATGTTAGAGTCAATCATACGAGATAAACTTACATATCATTTAGAGGAAAATAACTTACTCAGAGACACTCAACACGGTTTCCGCAATAAACGCTCCTGCCTAACGAATCTATTAGACTTTTTAAATGACATTTTTAACGAATATGATAAGAGTAAAGCAGTAGACATAATTTATCTAGATTTCCAAAAAGCCTTTGACAAAGTTCCCCATAAACGTTTAATAACTAAATTAAAATCTCACAGAATCCAAGGCGACACCGTAAGATGGATAGAGAACTGGCTAAGAAACCGTAAACAACGTGTGGTAATAAATGGTAAATCATCTAATTGGACTGGCGTTACGAGCGGGGTGCCACAAGGGTCAGTTTTAGGCCCAATCCTTTTCCTAGTTTACATAAACGACATAGATGAAGGTCTCTCATGCATAATATCGAAGTTTGCCGATGACACTAAAATTGCAAATACAGTACTCACTAACGCACAAACTAAAGAAATGCAAGATAATCTCGATAAATTGTCGAATTGGGCGAAAACTTGGCAAATGTCCTTCAATGCAGATAAATGTAAAGTACTCCATATCGGACATCGTAACGTAACTGCAAACTACTCGTTAAATGGTAATCAAATTAAAAGCGTGGATCAAGAGACAGACTTAGGGGTCACAATATCAAGTAACCTAAAACCCAGTCAGCAATGTACGGAAGTAATTAAGAAAGCAAATAAAACTATCGGCTTTATTGGCAGAGCATTCGAGTATAAGTCTAAAGATACAATCCTCACTTTGTATAATTCCTTGGTCCGTCCCCTTATGGAATATTGTGTCCAAGCCTGGTGCCCGTACTACCAGAAAGATATAGTAAAATTGGAACGAGTCCAACGTAGAGTTACTAAAATGATACCATGTCTACGAAACAAAACGTATGAAGAGCGGCTAAATAAATTGAATCTATTCCCATTAGCACAACGTAGATTGAGAGGCGACTTAATCCAGGTATTCAAAATAATCAAAGGCATAGATAATATGGACTGCAACAAATATTTCAATATCGATCAATCAAACTACACGAGAGGTAATGGCTGTAAAATCATAGGTAAATCTTTTAACTCACACGAATCCAAGAATTTCTTTTTTAACCGAGTCGTCAACTTATGGAATGGGCTTCCCCGTAACGTAATAGAATGTAACACAGTAGACAGCTTCAAACGTCGCCTTGATAAACACCTTGCATCTAATCCCCGACTTTCGATGTTTACTAATGAATAATTTTTTGCCCATTACAGGTGGCAAGTTAGCCAAATTTCAACTACTTTCTATCTTTCCTATAAAATTTCCTTGTGGAGTTTTCTCTTTACCAACTCCACAAGGTTCTGACTCCTAACTTTATTTCCAGTACGGCTCAGGCCGGAGGGATTGGAGGGTGGGGAGAGAGCCTTCTACTTTGCTATTCTTACCTACGACTATCACTGGGGAGATATTCATTCTCTACCAATAACCTTCTAATCAGATCACCCCGTGTGGACCGTAAGGTCTGTTGTGGTCTGTGATTCTATGTAACTCTATGTAACTCTCTCTCTCTCTATCTATCTATCTATCTATCTATCTATCTCTCTTCATCCATCTATCTCCCCTTCCCTTCCTCCCTTCATTCATCCATCTATCTATCTATCTATCTATCTCCCCTCCCTCCATTCATCCATCTATCTATCTATCTATTTATCTGTCTATTCCCCTCCCATCCATCCATCCATCTATCTCCCCCTTTTCATCCCTCCTTCCTTCATCTCTCCATCCATCCATCCATCTATCTATATCCCCTTTTTTATCCCTCCCACATCCATCCATCCATCTATCTATCTCCCCTCTTCTTCCCCTCCCTCCCACATCCATCTCCCCTCCTTCCCTCATCTCTCCCTCCATCTATCCATCTATCTGTCTCCATCACCCCTGACCCAGTAATTACAGTGTGTGTGTGTGTGTGTGTGTGTATGTGTGTCATTAATTACCCCTTGGTTCTATAGATATGGGGGTGTGGGGGTGTGGGGGGGGGGAGGCTCTGACAAACTCTCCTTTCACTGTAATTATATTTGTTGGTGTACCAATTTGTGAGGTGATACTGTGTGTGTGTGTGTGTGTGTGTGTGTGTGTGTGTGTATGTGTGGGAAGGATAGACTGTATGTGTGTGTGTGTATGTGTGGGAAGGATAGACTGTGTATGTGTGTATGTATGTGTGTGTGTGTGTGAAGGGTAGACTGTATGTGTGTGTGTGTGTGTGTGTGTGTGATAATGGTGGTAGTACGAGTAGTAGTAGTGGTAGTAGTATAGTAGTGGTGTGACAGGGTTTCTTCTTACTGTTGTAGTAGTAGTAGTAGTAGTGGTGATGGTAGTAGTAGTAGTATGAGTAGTAGGATAGTAGTGTAAGGTGTGACAAAGTTTCATAATTTTGTTTGTGTTGTCCTGGTAGTGGTAGTAGTAGTGGTAGTGATGGTAGTGATAGTAGTAGTAGTAGTAGTAGTAGTAATAGTAGTTGTGTGACAAAGTTTCTTCTTCCTGTTTGTGTTGTAGTGGTAGTAGTAGTAATAGTAGTGGTAGTAGTAGTGGTAG
>JAWZYT010001965.1:145000-235000 GCA_034508575.1 Petrolisthes manimaculis
CAGTGTTGATGTGACTGAAAATAATTATATATATTATTTTGTATACAGTACGTGTGACTCTGAAATTAATTAAATGTGTATACGTGTGACTCTGAAATCAATTAAATGTATATACATGTGACTCTGAAATGAATTAAACGTACTGTATGTATGTATTTCAGACAGTGTTGGTGTGACTCTGAAATTAATTAAATGTGTATACGTGTGACTCTGAAATGAATTAAACGTCTGTATGTGTGTATTTCAGACAGTGTTGGTGTGACCCTGACTGTGTGACATATGGTGACTGCTGTAGAGACAAGAGTCAGGCTGATTGGGGTGATGGTAGGGAAGAGGACAGTGGTTTATATACGTGTAACAAAATGTCTACTATGGTACGTGAGGCCTAATTTTACACTAAACTCATATTTTATACTGGCATATATATTGGGTGATGTAATGTAATGTGTGTGTGTGTGTAATGAAACTGTGTAACTAGAAAATCGTCATTGTACAGTACGCTTGTATATTGTGTAATGTAATGTAATGTGTGTGTGTGTGTAATGAAACTGTGTACAACTAGAAAATTGTTATTGTACTGTACAGAAATTCGCTTGTATTTTGGATGTGTAATGTAATGTAATACGTGTGTGTAATGAAACTGTACATAAAACCCGTCATTGTACAGTACACTTGTATTATTATTGTATGTGTAATATAGTGTACAATAAGTGTTTACAGTACATACATACATTCTTTACACACACACACACACACACACACACACACACACACACTCTATTTCACATACATAATCCCAGCGTAAAATGAGAATTAATTGACTATACAGTATACAAGTAACAATATATGTTTTATTAAGATATTTTAAGGTATTGTTTACATCGGTTATCTAAATTTGGAGACAATATATTTTTCTAAAGGTATTGTTTACATCGAATATCTATCTTTGACCTCGTTTTATTTTCTCTCTCTCTCTCTCTCTCTCTCTCTCTCTCTCTCTCTCTCTCTCTCTCTCTCTCTCTCTCTCTCTCTCTCTCTCTCTCTCTCTCTCTCTCTCTCTCTCAACAGGGTATGGTTGGTCTACTGATGGTGGGAAGCTGCCGACCCCAATACCACGAGTTGCCCATCAATAATCTTTGTACACAACAGGTAACTCATTTAAAAAAACACCATAATTATTTTACCTTATTGAACACATGACAGAGATCGAGATTTTTTTTTTGCACAATTATGTTACTAATTACAACGCTTACCCTGTTTACACATTTAGCTTAACTTACCCTGTTTAATATTTGCTTGAGGTTGTTAAATACTCAATCAGGCTATTTAATTAAAGCAAACAAGCCTCGGGTTACATATTTTTTTGGATACATGAGATGGACGCGAATTTGTACTGTCGGCTGTACACACATGTCCACATCATCAACAAACCATAATTCTCTCTTTATTATTATTATTATTATTATTATTTAAGGTATCGGCTGAGGAATATAGTTACGTGTTGGACCTTCCCGTCACGTCCCGAGTGACATCAACAAACCATAATTCTCTCTTTATTATTATTATTATTATTATTTAAGGTATCGTCTGAGGAATATAGTTACGTGTTGGACCTTCCCGTCACGTCCCGAGTCAGTAACATAACATATGTCAACTACCACTGTGCCGTGTGTAATGATGACGCCTTCCACCTTCATGTCTTCAATGTTACCATCAACTGTAGGACACGACAGGTAAGTAAATATGTGTTCGTCAATAGTCTATTAGGAATCTATTTAACGCATACATGTATACAGTAATCCTCTATGTATGTACAGGTATGTATTATAGATATACAATACATAATTACTGTATGTAGTTTAACTGGTACTGTATAACATTATTATTATTATTATTATTATTATTATTATTATTATTATTATTATTATTATTATTATTACTGTACTGTACAGTATTATTATTATTATTATTATTATTATTATTATTATTATTATTATTATTATTATTATTATTATTATTATTATTATTATTATATTTATTATTACTGTATTATTAGTATTATTATTATTATTATTACTGAATTATTATTATTATTATTATTATTATTATTACTCTCCAACCACCAGATCCTGAAGGAATACACCATGTTGGAGTTCATGAGTAAGGCCCTGTACCAGCCCAGACAGAGACAGTTCATACGTTACATCTACAGAGACGCCACCGACGAACAACTCTTCATTCCACGTGAAACTCATCGATGCACTCTGGAGGTTTGTGGTTATTTTAGTGGATATTGGATTTTGTGGATATTTTTGTGAATTTTGTGGTTATTGTGGAAATTTGGGGTTATTTTAAATTTTGTGGTTATTTTAGTGGATATTGGATTTTGTGGATATTTTTGTGAATTTTGTGGTTATTGTGGATATTTTTTGGTTATTGTGGATATTTTTTGGTTATTGTAAATTTTGTGGTTATTGTGGAAGTTTGTGGTTATTGTGGAAATTTGTGGTAATTGTAAATTTTTTGGTTATTGTGGATATTTTTTGGTTATTGTAAATTTTGTGGTTATTGTGGATATTTTTTGGTTATTGTGGAAGTTTGTGGTTATTGTGGAAGTTTGTGGTTATTGTGGATTTTTTGTTCAAGCACACTAAATATATGTACAGATTTCAGTTTACATAGATACAACATTTAATATAAGGCAAAATTACATACTGTAGTTCCATCAGGCCTCATCACCCAATCACATCACAGCAGCCATATTTGTGTATAATAGTACAGTAGTTATAATATTATCCCTTTATTACTTGTAAACAATATCATATTTTAAGGTCCTGAAGGTTATAAAAGTGGATGTTATAGAGAAGGGTAGAAAATTATTGTTTACAACTGTATGTACATAATTCTTGCTTTACCTTAGCAATGTGATGTAAAGCTTTTTTCTTTTCTTTTAATAATAAGAGAGAAATAATACATTAAGGAGAGGGTATATTTTATGCATTTGTGGAGATAATGATTCCTCCACACTCTTCCCAGCAACAGGCCACCATTATTTTTCTTCATCTGGACCTGTTTCCTGACATACTTTGGAGGAATCAAGGCACTCCAGACTATCAAAAGTATACTCTCCCCTTAAACTAATCTGTGCCTCGATGCCTTCCAGGTGGCTGAGTTTGAGGATGCCGAGGAGTTTGTAAGGAATTTTGGTGGTCGTCTGTGTCGCTACCCAAAATCGACTTGTGACCCGCGTTTCATTGGACGACGAGAGATTTGCTACCAACAGGTTAGAGAAGATTATTATTATAGATTATATTATATTATAGATTATATTATATATATTATATTATATAGAAGATTATATTATTATAATTTGCAGCCATATGAATAAACAACACAGTGGAGATGAGAAGTTCACCTTGTAAGTACGGTAATGTAATTGGTGTATTTGACTTATTAGTTTTGTAAATGTGGCATGTCAACAATTTTGGTTTAACATTTGGACAGTTAACATCACTTCATTTCCCCAAACCACCATATTATTATTTTTTTTACCACGACCTCGGATGTGTAGGGTGTCAGTAACATGTGATTCTCCCGAGGCCCCGAGATTAGTGGGTGTCACACTAGATGAGACGGTGGAGCTTGGTGGTGGTGATGTTGTTGGTACCGTAGCTTCTCTTCTGCCCCACTAGATGACACACACCTTATTATTTATACACGTCACTATACAGGAAAGGGTGGGAGGTCAATAATTCTGTCCTAATCCAAAACACAACATGTATTATCTCTACCAATCTCTCATTTCACTCCTAATAGGAAAATATAAATGATGATAAATGCAGACATAATTTTTTTTTTTTTTTTTTTTAGATAAGTCAGTGTGACCCAGCCTGGCCTGACCTTCTGGACATAGAGAAATGCCGCCGTTATTCCCAAGTGGTGGTGAACAGAGACCATCGTGGCTATAAGACCTTCTATAAAAACCCTCACTGTGCAAGGTGTTTATTATTACACACAAAATATTATACACCATTGACATTTAAAGGGAAATTATGTTGTTGTTGTTGGTGAACTTGTTAAACATACACTACCAGACAAAAAATATCATACAACATTGACATTTAAAGGGAGATTTTGTTGTTGTTGGTGAATTTATTAGACATACAGTAGTGCACAAAAAATATCATACAGCATATACGTTTAATTAAGGGGAGATTCTGTTGTTGTTGTTGTTGGTGAACTTATTAGACATACACTACCACACAAACATAATACAGTAGTGAGATGTTAGTGAAATTCTTTAAATATGTCATTGGTGTTTACCTCTTGTTATTTGTTGGTGTAATATTGTGTACATGTTTTGTTTTTTTGTTTACAGGTGCAACTTTGTCAACGTGTCGTCCAGGAACCTTTACTGCAGCGTACACGAGGACAGATGCAACGACAGGATCAGAGAAATCCTCCACTACCTTCCCCCCAGCTTCTCTGTGCTCATGGATTTCAGGAGAGATTCTTGCTCTTCGGTGGATGAGCTCTGGGATCCCTTCCATCGTGAATGCAAAAAGATATTCTGTGGAAAACTGTACAAGCTGACAAACGGAGAGTGTGTGAGAGATTCCACAGCTCCATTGTTAGGGAACTCCACTCTGCTTGATCACTCGTGTCCAAAAGTAATGTTGACGGCAGAGGAATTTGTCCTTCTTGGTAATGGTTCTCTGTTGGTGGCCAATGCAACCCAAAAGTTATACAATGAAGGAGAATATGAGATGCAAAGTGAAGAGATTGTATATATATGTAATGAGGAACACTTGTATCTGTCTGGTATAACTCAGGTCCAAGAGTTAATTACTGCAGTGACTCTAGTGACATCTCTAGCTGCCCTGGCTTTACACATCATTATCTTTCTCTTGGTACCACGGCTTAGGAACTTGCCTGGTAAGAATCTGTTTTGCCTAACATGTTGCCTCTTCATGGCACATCTAGTCTTTTTGACCGGGACCAGAGCCACTGACAACCACGGCTTTTGTGTCGTTTTATCGGCAACACTGCATTTCTTTTGGTTGGCCTCCTTCACATGGATGAATGTGATGAGTATAGATGTATGTCGGACATTCACTAACCAGCTTCACCCGGCCAACTCTGGAGGACACACAACCTATATCTTCTACTCCACATATGCTTGGAGTGTTCCTCTATTGGTTGTCATACTTGCTTTAGTGTTCCAGTATGTGGATATCCTGCCAGGCTACCAACCAGACTATGCAACCAAATACTGTTGGATAAACAACCGCTATGGACTGGCACTCTTCTTCCTATTACCACAAGGAGCCATTATCTTGGAAAACACTGTCCTCTTCTTCCTCACAGCTTGTGGTATATACAAACAAGCTAAGGCAGCCAGGTACGCCAACACACGTTCTCAAAGTATCAAGAAAGGGAAGAATGTTAAATTACTTGGTCATCGAGAACACACACAGTCTCCACAGGTAGGAAGGAAGCTCATCATTAGACATACAGTATTTGTTTACCACCAGTTGTTTTTACCCAGAAATTAATATGCTAACTGTACAGAAATTCTTTCCATTGGTTCAGCCATCCAATTTATCTACAAGAGAACTTTCCCTTAACAAAAACCATGGTGGCCTGTTGCTTGAAATAGTTCACAGGAATCAGTTGCTCCAGATTAACCAACACTGTACAGTCGGCAAAAAATAGTGTTGTTACCATCCTTTTAACAGGGTGATGTAATGGTGGTATGCCTGACTGGTGAGTGAGGTGTGATGCAAGTGTCATATTATACTGTACCTCCGTCACCCTCCGTGCCCGTCAGTCTGTAATGGACAGGCAAGTAGGAATGACGGTCTTTCAGCCAGTGCAACTATTTCTTGGTATTTAACGATTATTCTTGTTCTAAAATATTAAAACATATTTCCTTATGTTTAATAATGAGTACAGTAGTTAAATAATAATAGTTCTTGAACACTCAGAATTTAGTTTAAAATCAGCTAAACTTTTGATATAGAAGAGCTGTCACTGCTGCAGCCCACATATTATCAGAGTGGCAAAGACGATATCCGTCCCAGATGACACGAGGCACGGCTGCCCAGTCAGTGGAGTACCAATTCTACACCACTTCCCAATGATAAAATTAACGTAGCGGTGGTAACGAAACTTTATTTGCCGACTGTACTTGCCCCTTAATTAATGCTACAATGAATGTTTATACTGTATTAATGCTACAATGAATGTTTATACTGTATTAATGCTACAATGAATGTTTATACTGTATTAATGCTACAATGAATGTTTATACTGTATTAATGCTACAATGAATGTTTATACTGTATTATTACGACCAACAGGAACGTCGAAGGAAGAAGAATGAGATCCGTTTGGTGTTGTACATGAAGCTGGGACTGATCCAAGGGTTGTCATGGATCAGTGGCTTTGTTGTGGCCTTCATTGGTGTACAGACATACTGGTATCCCTTCATTATTCTCAATGGTCTCCAGGGGGCATTTATATTCCTCGCCTTTGATATGAAGAGGAAGGTGAGTTTGTTTTACACCACGGCAAAGTAATGTTACTGTATTTAGAAGTACTGTATTTGTAAGTTTGTATGTACTGTATTTGTAAGTTTGTATGCACTGTATTTGTAAGTTTGTATGTACTGTATTTGTAAGTTTGTATGTACTGTATTTGTAAGTTTGTATGTACTGTATTTGTAAGTTTGTATGTACTGTATTTGTAAGTTTGTATGTACTGTATTTGTAAGTTTGTATGTACTGTATTTGTAAGTTTGTATGTACTGTATTTGTAAGTTTGTATGTACTGTATTTGTAAGTTTGTATGTACTGTATTTGTAAGTTTGTATGTACTGTATTTGTAAGTTTGTATGTACTGTATTTGTAAGTTTGTATGTACTGTATTTGTAAGTTTGTATGTACTGTATTTGTAAGTTTGTGGTGAATATGAATATTTATTTACCTTAGTCTCTTGGTACAGTATTCTATGTCAATCTTTTTCATTCATTTTTCTCGACAATACAATACAATACAGTCGTGACACACAATCCTTGAACAGCCTTCCCCTTATACCCTGGTTAAGGGGGTGTGGGAATAAGGGGACAGACTTGGGGTGGATTTGGGGGGTGCAGAAGTAGGGGGATAGGCTTGGGGTGGTTTTGGGGGGTGCAGAAGTATGGGGACAGGCTTGGGGGGGGGGTTAGGGGGGGGGGACAGGCTTTCTACCCACCCCGAGCCTATCCCCCTATTCCCCCCAAGCTTGTCCCCTACTCCCACAACCCCTTAAGGACTATGTGCCAAGACTGTACCTGTAGCCATAAAGGGTAATAAGATGTTGGCATATTCATTTTTAAGATGGTTATTTAAACTTAATCTGATACCCAAAAAATATAAAGTTTTATAGAGTGGAATGAATGTAACTTAAAAAAAAAAATTATAGGTTAGAGCAACAGTTATAGTGTCAGTTTTGTGTTCATTAGACACCAAAAAAATAACAAGTTTTAGTCATTAGAAGTTTCACTTACTAGAAGTTTTATTTACTAGAAGTTTTATTTACTAGAAGTTTTATTAATATAGGTTTTATTTACTACAAGTTTTATTTACTAGAAGTTTTATTAATATAAGTTTTATTTACTACAAGTTTTATTTACTACAAGTTTTATTTACTACAAGTTTTATTTACTACAAGTTTTATTTATTAGTTTTATTTACTACAAGTTTTATTTACTATTAGTGTTATTTACTAGTAATTTTATTTACTGGAATGAATGCAACTTAAATAAAAAATAATGATAGTTGAGAGTAAGAGTGTTTTGTGTGTAGGTTTGGGAGTCTGTGTGGGAGTCAGTGATGGGACGACCGTGGAAGCAGCGTACAGGTTCCAAAGATACCCGCGTCACCACCACCACCGGACGCTGCTCCTCACACAACAACCGCTCCTCAAAGTCCAACAGGTACATGTAGTAAACAGGACTTCTTCGGGCAACTGTATACTGTAGATATACAATGATAAATATACTTGTGTCCATCACTTACTGTACTTCATTTTACGCTCATCAGTCCATCATTGAACACCACTAAATGTTTTCCCAGGCTTGTGTTATTTATTTCCATACACACTTAAGTGATTTACTGACCCTGTGTTAAAAGGTTAGTGTTTGTGTGTGTGTGTGTGTGTGTGTTTTCTCAGGCATGTGTTATTTATTTCCATACACCCTAAGTGAGTTACTGACCCTGTGTTAAAAGGTTAGTGTTTGTGTGTGTGTGTGTATTCCCAGGCTTGTGTTATTTATTTCCATACACCCTAAGTGAGTTACTGACCCTGTGTTAAAAGGATACATGTGATAAATGTAATAATCTTACATCGAAGGGCATCTGTACACAACTGACAGATTT
This sequence comes from Petrolisthes manimaculis, assembly GCA_034508575.1. Lineage (NCBI taxonomy): Eukaryota > Metazoa > Arthropoda > Malacostraca > Decapoda > Porcellanidae > Petrolisthes > Petrolisthes manimaculis. Next base: position 153,421 of record JAWZYT010001965.1, read on the forward strand.
AGGTTTTCCCTCACCAGTGATATGGAAGGTGAAACCAAAGGGACCTCCTCAGTGAGACAGTGGACAGCTGAAGAAGGCAGTGTGGGGCAACAGTCAGGTGATGAAGACATAGTGAAGCACAACAACACCAACAACACCAACAACACCACAACACCCAAGAGTAGTTTTGTAACTCTACCACCAACACAGGAGTAAGGCTTGTAGTTTTAAAATATTTGAGGGCCCTTACTGGAACTCTATGAATTCTCCAAAATAATCCAGGCCACAGAACCCTTCAGTATTTCTAACAGGGAATCTGTTGCCCGGAGTAGTTTGGAGAATTCATAGAGCTCCAGTAAGGGCCCTCAAATGTTTTAAAACTATGGGCGTAAGTCTTCCATAACCTATAGACTTCTTAATTAAGTGGGTAATATTTCACTTATGTTACATTGGAGTGCCTTGATTCCTCCAAAGTATGCCAGGAAACAGGACCAAAAAAAAAAAAAAAAAAAAAAAGACACTTTGCAGACACAAAGATCAATAACAATAAACTGTTGGTCAGTCCCTGGCAGTCCTTATCAGGCCAAAGGGTGTAAAGAATCCCCAGGTACTTTGACAAATTTGGTGAAGCAGTGAAGGTGACGATGACACTAATGCTCAATTGACACACATTTTGACGGCCACCAGAACTTTATGCATAATTATTTAGTTTTGTAATACAGTACTGTACTTCACATTCACAGTATGAAATTATTCACATTATGTTGAGCATTTAGTCATATCAAGTTGTATATGAGTAGGATGTTTCAACCTATAGGCCTACATAGTCTCTAATACCAACAACATTAACAGGTGTATCAGAACAACTGATTCCAAGCAGAGTGAAGCTGACTGCCAACAACACCAACGTCACCAACACTCTCTGAAGCTTAAAGGAGGAAGGAAGATGAGTCAATATGGTGTTGTGAAGAATGGTGACCTCCGTGCCAGTGTTGTCAGAGGCAAGTTTGAGGGAGAGTCTACATTTGAGGTATCCAAGGTTGGTTTTAAGTCACATTTTCACCAGTAACTTTATATTACAGTACCGGTAAACCTTTTATATAACAAAAACATATTAGTGTGTCCATTACTTCTTTCTTCACTCAGTCCCTCATTTAATATCACTACATTTTTTCTTAAAATCTTGTAATCAATTATCACAAATACCAAGTTACTTACAGGTCATAATATTATATAAGTTGTATATGTATGAAACAGCATGTAAAAAAAAAAACCAGGTATTTAGAGTACATAATAGGCCGGTAGTTTAAAATAAAATTGAGGGCCCTTACTGGAGCTCTATGAACCCTCCAAATAATCCAGGCCACAGAACGCTTCAGTGTTTCTAATAGGGAATCTGTTGCCTGGAGTAGTTTGGAGAATTCATAGAGCTCCAGTAAGGGCCCTCAATCTTTATAAAACTACGGGTGATACAATCCTTCAGTACCTTGTGTTTTGAGATGCTGATATATGACATGACAAAGCTTCCAGACCAGAACAACATGATCAAACCACAGAGGACCAAAGTGGACCACAACAACACCAAGCCGAGGACCAAGCCGGACCTACAGCGCGTCATGGACCTCCTACAACAATTGGAACGGTCCCAGAGTTGCATGGACCTTCCTGACTTGGTGCAGCAGCTACTGTTAAAGAGTGGTGGTGGTGGCAGCAGTCAGGGAGAAGGCATTGGAGAGAAGCAAGTGATGATGAGAAAGCATGGTACACCTGGGACCTTAACCAAGTGTAGGAGCTTCACAGAGGGAGCCGATCCACAAGTTGAGGCTCAACAACATGATGCTCTTACTGCCAGACTCAGAGTAAGTTGTCGTTTTTTTTTTTTTTTTTTTTTTTTTTTTTTTTTTTTTTTTTTTGTTGAAGTTCCTCAAGGTGTCTGGCCAAGCAGCCCCGAGTCACAGTAATTATTATATAATGCTGGAAATAGTTTACAGGAATCATATATATTTACTCTAGATTTACCACTACTGTACTACCATAATTATGCTCTTAATTAAGGGGGTGCGGGAATAGGGGGACAGGCTTGGGGGGGTGTTTAGGGGGGTGCGAATAGAAGGACAGGCTCTCTATCTACCCCAAGCCTGTCCCCCCCTATTCCCGCACCCCCCAAAATCCCCCAAGCCTGTCCCCTACTCCTGCACCCCCTTAAATATCAAGTTTTCTGAGTACATGTTCCCATAGTGATCTAGTGAGGTAAAGAAACAAAATACAATTGAAGATTAAATAAAACATTTGATATATTTTTTTAAACATAATAATAATAATAATATGCTGTACTGTACTATCTATCTATCTATCTATCTATCTATCTATCTATCTATCTGTCTATCTATCTATCTATCTATCTGTCTATCTATCTATCTATCTATCTATCTGTCTGTCTGTCTGTCTATCTATCTATGTACTGTATATTATAATGGTAAATGTAATCACAAAGTTATATTGTCACAGAGTAAGGAAAGCAAATTGGTAATACAAGATTTAATATTATTATGATTGAATAGTACAATGGAACAAACACACAAAACATACACCTATTTATAGCTGTAAACATTTGTGACTCAAACAACGAAAGAAAGAGACAAACAGCAGTGAAGATGTTTCAGACAAGTTCGCAAAATATAGAGCATTTTTGTTTATAGTTCGCTACCGATGCTCGTCACTTTCTATATACCTCACACACAACACTTATTTCAATACATATCTATACTTTCTATACTTTTTTTCATCCTCACTCCCATATATATATTTTTAATCAGTTATTCACTCACTGTATAGTACATCATCATCATCATCATCATTTTCGTTTAACGTCCGTATTTTCCCATTTAGTCTGGGGTTGGACGGGTGATGACTGTTCTCCACATCTGTCTATCTTGTACCATATGTTCTTCTATTCCCATTAAATTCATATCTTCCATTACACACGCTCTCCACTTTTTCTTGGGCCTTCCCACCGGTCGCCGGCCCCCGACTCTCACCTCCTCCACCTCACTCAACACACACCCCTCCACTCTTCTCACATGTCCAAACCATCTCAGTCTTCTCTGCCTCAACCTAACTCTCACCTCCTCCACCTCACTCAACACACACCACACCCCTCCGCTCTTCTCACATGTCCAAACCATCTCAGTCTTCTCTGCCTCAACCTAACAGTTGTACAGTACTGTATAATTGTTTTCATATTCTATTTTGTTTCTGTATATTAATTCTATCTATTCATCCATCCATCTATTTATCTATACATCCATCTATCTATCTATCTATTTATCTATCCATCCATCCATCCATCTATCTATTTATCTATCTGTATATTAATTGAGTGTTTTAATGTTGTTGAAGTTGCTGGAGTATTCAAGGCAGTGTCCAGGCATCCACAGTCTGATCAGTTCTCATGGACAACCTTGGCCCACATCACCAATACCTTATCTCAGCCCACCACCACCACCTGCTGCTGCTTCTGCTTCTGTTGTACCCAAAGGCAGTGTTCAGCAGGAAGTCTCACTCAAGGTACTACTACTACTACATGTACTGTTATAGATCTTAAAGGACCCTGTGGTGTTGGCAGAATATTGGAGGTACTGTACTGTAAATTAATCCTTCAAATGTTGTAGTCAGAAAATTGGAGGTATTGTAAATTATTCCTTCAAATATTGTTGTCAGAAAATTGGAGGTGCTATAGCGAGTCCTTCAAACATTATGATGAAACACCACCTACATTGAAGGAGTTTGTTTGTTTTGTGTATGGGAAAGATACTTTTTTCAGTTGAATCTTCCCTAACTTCAATCTGATGTCTCACAAGCTAATGAAGAATGTATTAAAGCTGATAGTTCTAAATGTATGGAGCATCCTGCACATACAATAAATACTTGATAATCTTGATAGCATTCAAACATGGGAAATATATCATTTTCCATAAGAATGTAATGTAGTTTAGTTATGAAAGCAACATGAATGATCAAATAGTGTTATTTTATGGTGAAAAACATGAATGTTATGAAAGTATTGTTGGTAGTTGTACAGCATCTTGTAAGAACTGTGAAATCAGTAATGTGAAAGGGTTATTGATTGCCAGATTGTTAAAAAAAATTCAGGTTTCTCTAAAGCTTCTAATGCACAATTTGTCATTGCAGGCAGTTAGATGGCCTGAGTCTGTAGCCAGCACCTCCAACAACTCTCACAACAACAGTCTACGTCCCATTAAGTGCCACACATCACAACCATCCACTGAGCAGAATAAGATGACCACTAACAGACATGGACTTGGACAATCTGAAGATATGCATTATGCAGTACACAAGATGCCCAAATCACGGTCATTCTCACAGGTACACCAGTTTGTTTATATTTTCAATAATATTGACCTTTGTTGAACCCAGGTAGATTCCCATTCCAGAAAGGTTGGATTTATCTGGTTATGTGGAAATGTTGGAAACTCATAAGATACATCTTGGAAACATGTAATAATAATGATTTTTTTTAATAAATGTGAATAGATGAAGGTGCTCCAAACATCCAGACATTAGTCTGTTATTTTTTTTATACTGAAGAGAAGATTTTTTTGTTAGTGAATAAGAAGGTCTCTGAATATATTATACAGGATAACTAGTATCATAAATAAGGATGCAGGTAAAGTGCACCTTGGAATGTTTACTTAAAAACACTAATAATAAATCAGATTTAGCATTGGCCAACACATAACAAATAACATCAATATTACTATTAACTAGTTAGGTGGTGAGGACACATTAACAATTTGAATCTTCTTCATTCTTTGAAAATATTTATATTGTGCATGTGTTTCCTTATTTGTCTCTCCTGAAATTATTTGATACTAATTAGGTTGTGGATCCAATAGCAAAGTGTGTACTTGTGTGTCTGGGTCTCCAATGTTACCACATCCAAGTAAATCCAACCTGACTAGAAAAGAAATTCTGTCTAAAACTTTATATTATATAAACATGTTGGAATGTGATTGGTTTGTGATCTCCTACATGTAACATATATCTCAGTTCAGTGTTTGTTTGTTCTATTTTTCTCACCTTGACTTAACCTTGACCATTCCTAAATGAGACAACATAATTAGTTAACAAACATGAACTCTTTAAAAATAATTTGACTGTACTGTATATGTTTCAGATATCACAAGTTGCCGTGGCAGCAGCAATATTGCAGAGAGCTGCTGCAGATGCATGTGAACGAAGGCAGCGTGGTGAAGAGAGGCAGAGACCTACTCTCCTAAATACTCCCATAAGAACGTCAGAGAGTCTAGTCTGAGGTAATGTATATATAAACAGTATGTACTCAATATATATCAACATCATGATTGCATTCCACATATTTTCAAAGCATTGAAGCTCCAAAAGATAATAATATATATGTATTTTTTTTTACATCTCTGTTAAAAACATGGTTTATTTATACCAGTCATAATTTTGGAGCCAACATAAAAACAGGTTTAATAGCTTTTCTGCTTCCAATGCTTATCTTGGAGTTGTATTTTAACAGTTTAATGAGATCACAAGTAATATTAATTGAAAAAAGTAATATTCTTCTCATTTACTCATGTTGATTAAGGTACCAGGTAATAATTTATTACATTAACTTAAAACACTTAAAACACAAGTAGTTTAGTAGAGATATTTATTGTATAGACTAATTATGTATAGGATTAGAAAAATATATACATGTGACACAACACTAATAAACAGTTAAAGTTTTAAGGCACCATCACATGGTACAACTTTTAAGGTGTGGTGGCCAGGTGGAGAGGTGTTACTTGCCACGTGTGACTCACCAGACTGTTGTCTCACCAGTACTAATGGTATAATTACCACCTTCATGTAACAGGCCACCATTATTTTTGTCAATCTTGTCATATTTCCTGACATACTTGTGAGGAATCAAGGCACTCCAATGTACAGTTGCCAAAAAAGGTACTGCGACCACTCTTGTTACAACATTAAATATATTAAGGTCCATAGTTGTTTGTAGGAATTATAAGTATGTATTACAGAAGGATATGTATGTATATTTCCTTCTGTTATACATGTTTATAGTCCCTACAAAAGTTGTGGATATTACTATGGTTAAAGTTCCATCAAGATTTTTCGCAATACCTTTTTTGGCAACTATACCTTCCCCTTTAACCTACTATCAGATTTGTGGCTACTATGATCCTTGCTCTTCAAGGAGTCCGTTCTGGGTGAGGCAGAAGTTGGAATTCCTCTGAGTAAGACATTGCCAATTTGACCACCAATTATCAGGTAGTGGTGAGGTAGGAAATGAGTCTGTGACCCAGTATTGCCTCGGTGTGGCAACATGGGAAAACAGCTCTGTGCTGACTTTACTATATACAGACTATTAACAAAAAAACTCTTTCAAACAGCACACAGATGGGAAATATGAGAGAGGCATCATGGCTGGTGGTAAATCGTGACATCTGCCACACCCAGAATGGACACCTTGGAGCTCAAGGACTATAGTCATTTTTCAAGTCACTTATATATGTCAGCCAGCATGGCATGGCACAATTTATCTGTGTTTGAATAGCTGCCAGGGTGAGCAAGTACCGTGTGATGGAACCTGTAGACATTCAATAAGAACTAAAACAACATGATTAAGCTATAGTTCACAATAGGATGGTAATCACAGGCAGTACATGAGAGGGTTACACTAATATAAGAACATTTTTGTCTGTCATGTGGTTGATTAGGGTTATTTTTAACATAAAATTTCTATTTCAGTGTGTTGGAGGGCAATCAAGAATGTTTAGTTAACAGAACAACTAAAGCCCTGGAATGGAGGATAAAGGACGGAGCATTATGAAAACAATTATTAATAAGTGGGTTGACTGTTTAGAATCCCTGCCAATCAGATCCCTCTGATTCTTCATCGTGTTCCACTTCAATGCACGTGATGCCTTCTCGTAGCATTGGGGTCCCCTTTCCCTTACCTGTTGGAGAAAGTAATATATTTGTTCATTGAAAAACTATTTGTATTGTGTGACAGCAAGAAAAGTCAAAGAAAAACAATCCGGATATCTTTGGGGAATGTTCTGAACAAACTGTGAATGAATTGGGTTACACCAGCCACCTGGGATGCAGAAATGTGGATGGTGGTGTTGTGGAGCGACAAGTCCACATTTACTGTACCTGAGGTGGCAATGTGTACCAGCCAGTGCCTGCTTGACCCAGGATATATCCAGGCAACTGTAAAGCATCCAGATTCATTGATGGTTTGGGGTGCTTTTCCCAGTGGAAACAGTCTACCTGGCCAAGCTGTGATATGACCACCACCCAGCCCTTCCGACATATTAGAAAAAGCTGGATGGAGCCATTGTGGATGCAACACAGCACCCCATGCTATGGAAGACTGCAATCCACACAACCACAATCGCCCACAACACCACACCACATACACTGAGGGCATCGTGGGAGAGCCCAGTTCAGGCCATGACCTTTCTCAGGAGCTGCTCGGCCAGACAGTTTGATGAACTTCAACAACAACCTGCATCACCTGTGCTGCAGTTTGGAGGCTATCCAGGAGGCATGGGCAAGAATAGCCAAGAATTCACTTCTTAACCCCACCCTTTCTCATGAGGCATCTGAAGTAGGCCATCAGAATGACCTATTAAATACTACTGTAGTTGTTAGTGAAAACAAAGTATTATAATATATTTTTTCTTTATGACTATGACCTCCCATAACCCTCTTTCTATCCTGTACCACCCTAACATCCATAATTCATTTCCTTCCCTATAATCCACTCCTACCTACCCTACTTGACATTGGAATAGATGTGATGTGATGTAATTATTATACGTGTATGTGAAAATATTCAGCCACAACTATACCTACAATAAATGTTGTCTGTTCCATTCTACAATATATTTTGTGTCTCGATTCTTCTGTGAAAATATATATGGTCACAATAAATGTCGATACTATAATTTCTGATGATTATCCTATTCTAACATATTTTGTATCCGATTCATCTACAGTATATCCTGATCATTATGTATATCTATAGCTCCCATGCCTCATTCCCTGCAGAAGTGTCTCCATTTTTCACTGTTCCAACGTTCCCTCTTTACTTGGTCAAGCCCTCCTCTACCCCTTACATACTCTGTTCCAATACTCCCTTCATTACTTCCTACTCTGCCCCTCAAGTTTCTCTCCTTTACATACTCTTCCACTGTTCTGCCATCTAACCTGAGATCTGCCTCTCACACCAGGTGCCACAACTTCACTTTCTTTACAAACTCCTCACCTTGCATTCTCTCTACATGTCCAAACCACCTCAATGCATTACGCTTCACTCTCTCAACCCTCCAATCTAGTAAGTCCACATGCTCCTCTCAAGTACCATAACTTGCTTCCACTGCACCTACTCTAGACTGTGTCTCTTGACACAAATAATAATAGTCCAGGAATATCCCATCCTTCAAGTGTTGTTTTCACAGCAGCAATAACGAAGACTACAAACAACAAATCCCCAAGAGGAAGACTCACCCAACACCCGTGCCAGAATGATGAGTTTAAGGCTGCCACCAGAGGGTTTCAGAAGCATCAGTGTCTCCTTCAACAACTTCTCCTTGTATGCCATCAGGTCCAGTTCAACCTCAAGGCCTCCTTCCACTGGCTGGTAGAAAAATAATGAATCATAACAATCACATCACAGAAAAGATAAAAATAAGGATATATATAATACTGCCTTAGCATCCTTTTGAAATTGTCTATTCATATATTTCCCGATGCTCTTATCCTCTCCACCCCATCCTTCTATCTCATTCTTGGTCTCCCTCTTCTTTTGCCTTTATCAAATCAATCATTCAGTGAAAAATTATCCTCCATGAGTAAGTGAAGTAAGGAGGAGGAAACCATAAACTTGGACGTAAATTAAAATGAGGAAGGAAATGGGACAGGTACAGCAAAGAACTGGATAAATGGAGAAACTAAATGAAAGAACAGAGGGAACCTAGGACTAAGAACATTGAAGGCAGTGAAGGCTAAAATTGGGATGGAATGATGTGGTACAGTTGGACACATGAATGGGTGGTACAGTCCACGTGAAAAATGGTCAATTTCTCCCAATATCAAGTTCCTTAGTGCCCAATAGGAGACATCATGGGCAGAAGTCAGTATTGAGGATGGTAATAAAAAGCAAATACCTGAAAACAGACACTGGTTACTCAAATGGGACAAGTATCTTTCACCTGCAGGGCTGTACCACCCATTCCTGTGTCCAACTGTACACTGAGGGGTCATCAATTCTGTCTTGATCCGAGACACAAAATGAATCTCTATCACATAGATTCAACCTCGCATATCAAGCCACAAGGGACCAGTGAAAGTTTCCCAATACTTTTATCCACCACTTCAATTTACACTAAGTCTGTCATTGAAGACCACCAAATGTTTTCCCAGGCTTGTGTTATTCATTACCAAACACACCAAGTAATTTTACTGACCCTGTGTAAAAAGAATATAGCCTAGGTGCTTGGAATTATTTGGAGGAATTAGCAGCACTCCAATTATATTATTTACCAACAAAATAATCTCCCGTTAACATGTCACAAACAGGGAGTACTGTATCTGTGATTCAGCTTACCCGAAGACTTCCAACATGACAGTGAACTCCTATAATCTCCCCAACCTGGTAGCCATCATCAGCATCCTCCAAGGGAAGTGTAACAATGATACGATATCTATGTAGGATCTGAAAAACAAACAATCCTCCACTGTATTAAGCTGTACTGTACTGTATTATACTGTACTGTACTGTATTATACTATACTGTACTGTATTATACTATACTGTACTGTAATTATACTGTACTGTACTGTATTATACTGTACTGCATTGTATTAAGTTGTGAGGTAGTGGCCACCCATAAGTAATTTTCCCCAAATAAAGCTGTATTCATACTAAGCCATTTCTATTTACATGAGCACATCTGCCGACCCAATAGGTGACCAAATAGGTGAATCTACTGTATATTCTTTATTGTTGCTTCATCCCAAATAATAATGTACAAATCCTGTCCTTCCTTATATAATTCTCCTATCCATCCTTCCTTTCCTTCCTTATATAATTCCCCTATCCATCCTTCCTGTCCTTCCTTATATAATTCCCCTATCCATCCTTCCTGTCCTTCCTTATATAATTCTCCTATCCATCCTTGCCTAGTCATTCTCTGTCCAACACTATCTTGACAAACTGTACCCAACCCAAGGCTCACTGATATAACACAACCTTACACTAATGTACTGTACAGTCGTGGTCAATAATAATCATCCACATATGGGTATCTCAAACAATTTACTGTCTAATGTTTTCACGTTTACATAATTATGATGTTGTTTTAAGTAGTGTGTAGCTGCTTGTAGTAAATTAAAAGATGGTAGTTATCGTGTGTGTTTGTGTGTTATTGTTTTAAGTAGTGTGAAGCTACTTGTATTAAATAAAAAGATGGTAGTTAACCTATTTATTGGAAAGTTTATCATATAAGGAACAGAGAGGGAAGCTGTCAAACTCTTACGTGAGTTACCTTTATGTGGATGATTATATTTGACCGCAACAGACTGTACAATGTAATAAATGCCTTGCCTTGGCTTTGTTGTCGGTATAAAACTCACCTGGAGGAAGCCTACATGGACCTCCAGCAAATCCTTAGCCTTCTCCTTGACAACAATTCCGGTGTGTCCAACCTCATCAGTGTCCTCAGAGAAGTGGACATGATGTTCAGGGTTGTGGTGGTGATGAGGATGATCTGGTGGATAGATGAATAGTAAATTGTAGGCAAAGGTCTTGAAAAGAATTACCATACCTATCCACCCTACATAAAACAATCCAAACTCACCCTTGTTGATGTCATTATTACTGTCATCTCTCATTCCTAAATATAAATGTATAAGTAAGCATAATGCCTTTACAGACCTGCACAAAAATAAATTACCATTAAATTCACCCTTGTTGCTGTCATCTCTCATTCCTAAATATAAATGTATAAGTAAGCATAATGCCTTTACAGACCTGCACAAAAATAAACGAACAAAAACCAGTAGGCATAGCCGCGGAGGTCTCAAAAAGAATTACCGATCCACCCTACATAAAACAAACCAAACTCACCCTTCTTGTCCGTGTCAGAAGCCTCCATCGTGTTTGTAGTACATACAGTAGCGTTCCTCTTCTTCACTCTCGGTTATGTGGTCTCTGTTTGGTTATAAGAAAAGTGTTTTTTGTATTAGAGGTTGGGGGAGAGAGGGGGGGGGGGAGTTCCTTGTGACACCAGCATAGTTATAAACATGGTATATTTACTGTAAATTAATAACCTAGCATATTACCTACGGCAGGCCCTCGATATAAGATGAATATATTTATCTGAACTATTGTCATTTTTTTTTTTTGTAGCAGTGTTGCCAGATCCGGCTTGGTCCCAATATTATGGGCATATCTGCATAAAAGGTCCACGTGACAAACATTTACAATTTGTGTATATTTCACAAGGGGACAAAGTAATACTGTATGTTCATGTGTAATGAATTTAAGAGGAGGTTGCACTTATTTATGGTATAATAACATATCGAAAATTTCAGCTGTCCAGAGCCTAAGTTCAGTGTTTTCCTGCCATTGTAAACATTGGACAGTCCCTGTAATCTGCCTAAGTTAGGTCCCGATAGTATGCCCAGGTTAGGTCCCAGTAGTCTGCCTTGGTTAGGTCAAGTAAGGGTAAAAAAAAGTTATCTCCTCTAAATATTATGGGCAACAATCAATAGAACAAGTAAAGGTAAATTTACAGAAAACCTGGGTTCACTATATTGTATATATTAGTATCATTATCCACTATTTTGGACCATTCTAACACACTTTTCATCTATGGTTTCTCTCGGAAATAATTTGGAAACTAGTCTTACCTGACCTGACCTAACCTGACCTAACCTAGACCACAGCAGACTACCGGGACCTAACCTGGGCAAACTACCGGGTATAACCAGTGTAAACTATCATATAGTGACTGGGGCAAATTTCCAGGACCTAATCTAATGTGGTAACACTGCTCTAGCCTATATAGCCAAAAACACAGTTATTCTGTAATAATAACAAAGTAAAAATATGCATGAAAATATATAAAATGTGGGAACAATCCAGGTGAACCTCTTATGCAGAATTACCACACTATCCTCTTACCTCTCACTACTACTACTACTACCTACTACACGTTTTTAATTAATATTGTAATCTTGTCTATGGAGGTCTTGGGGATAACGTAATTCTCACTTCCTCTCACTACTACTACTAACTTACAATACAACTCACTCACTCACTCACTCAATTTTTCTCTCTCACTACTACAACGTAACTCACTATCTCACTCACACTTCCTCTCACTCTCATTATTATAACCTAACTCACTATCTCACTCACACTCACTCTCACTTCCTCTCACTCTCACTATTATATCGTAACTCTCTCACTCTCACTACTACAACCTAACTCACTATCTCACTCTCACTCACTTCCTTTCACTCTCACTACTATAACGTAACTAACCCTCACTTCCTCTTCCTCTTACTACTACTACTACATGTGACTAATTAATATTCTAACCTTGTCTATGTATGTATGTATGTATGGGTAAAAAATATGTATGTATGTCTATATATATAATGTGTATGTATATTTGTACGTATGTATGTATTATTCTAGTGTATAATGTATGTATGTATGTATATGTATATAATTATGAGTGTATTATGTATGTACGAGTAAATAATAATAATAATAATAATTGCCTTCACTCACCATCACCTCTCCTTCATTTCCTCCGTTTTTCTTCCTTCATCCTCCAACCTACAGCACAATTAGGCCAACATGGAGGAAACACAGTCCTCCTGGTCCTCCACACATCATAACACTCGAGGTTGGAGGTTGGAGGACGTAGCAAAAACAATAATAAATTGAAGGACGAGAGAAAAATAACAATGTAACTTTCTCTTCCTGGCTAATCCTTTATACAGTGTTACCAGATCCTCCATATGATGCAGTCAGTCAGTGTTACCAACTTACCAGTGCCCTCTTAAAACTACCCATATTTATTATAATTATTTCCGTAGATAAAGCAGTTATAATATATGTGGTTGTTTTTTTTCACATTATTTTATTATATGACATGTATGAAGGATTTACAAACCCGATGGGAAAATGCTGCAGCTTCACAATGAAAAATCCACACTTTATTTTTATTTAGTAGGCTATATATCAAAATTACCCCAAATATTAAACATGAAAATAGGCCTACCCTGTATTAATTAATCCCAACAATTGATAAGGGACTGTTTTTTACTACCTGACTCCTGAGGTGGGACGACATAAAATAATAAGGTTGAAGATCACTGTTGTCAATTCAGTAAACAACTCGATCATTTCATTCTATTTATTTCCACTCCTGATATGATTCCTAGATTGATTTATCTTATTTTATTATTCCTTGGTTATTATTGTACAGTACATCATAATTAATATATATATATATATATATATATATATATATATATATATATATATATATATATATATATATATATATATATATATATATATATATTTTAAATCACAATGATCATATTTTTCTCTAAAGTTATGAATGTTTTTTGACACACACGTGTATGGCAATATTTGAAGGACTCTATCGTTTACCTCCAATTATATTATATCTGACTACATCACATTGCAGGGTTCTTAAACTTAATAAACAATAACATTAATAAACATCCATCCATAAACATCTCGATCTTCTATTTATACAATGGACCGTGTGTTCACTGTGTTGTTGTTGTTGTTGTTGTTGTTATTATTAGTTGTATAAGTTGTGTTGACACCACTACTACACTTAGCCTTGGTCACGTACCAATCCTTAAAGTCTTGTACAACATTATATCTGTAGAGGTCCTGGTGGTGGAGTTTGGTACAGAGATCACACAATATTCTTGAACCTCCCACGGTGGAGGATTGGTAATACTGACGCCAGGCCAGGTACTCTTTATATTCCTGTTGGGAGGGATCGAGGGGTATGTATGTATTATGTACAGTTGCGATCAGTAATAATAATCATCCACATATGGGTATCTCAAATAATTTACTGTCTAGCTAATAACACAACACATACACATACAGGCAGTGATATAATATGTAAACACTGTATAATTCTCTCACCTCTATATGACTGGCCAGATAGAGTAGTCTCTGGGCGAGTTGTTGTGGTTTATAGTCCATGGCATTGATGTAGGAATGTGGTGGTAGTATTTTGGTGTAGTCAGCTGCCCCATACACCACAGGTACTATGGGATAATACATGAGGTTATACAGCTTCTCAGTCACGTAGTCCTCACACAGGGCGTTCTCAAAGGCCAAGTAGAAGAGGTAGTTGTGACCAGCTTGACTCAAACACTGATCCAAGTCGACCCGGTAGCCGTGAAAGGCGTACATAGATTGTCCACATTTGATGGTACCACACTTACCCACCACGTGTACTGATGATCCCGTGTGGTCCTGTAGGGCATGGATGTACTTGAGTCTCCAGCTGTGGTCATTACAGTTGGATATAAACGCCACGGCCAGATGACGAGACGTATAGTTGGTGTTGTGGTCGTGAAGGAGAGGGGGTCGTCGCCAGGCAGGAGGCAAAACATTGACCTCCTCTCCCCGCCTCACTATAAACCCATGGAGAAGCTGGATATCTGAATCACGACGGTAGTGCATGGTACGATTGAATATACCATTGAGTGTGTGGTACTGGTTGAAGAAGAACACGTTACCATTGAAAGGGGTCTCAGGCTCAAACATAATCCAGGGTTGGGTTGGGTCGCGTGGTGTCAAGTCTTGCAGTAGCTTCTCTCTAGATTTGATGCTCAGTAGGTGAACCAATACAGCGTCTGCCATCCGTGTCTGTCAGGGTAACATTAGTAACACGTACATACTCGTGATACATATTAATTTCTGACCAGAGTGTGTGTGAGGAGCAGAAAGCTTTGAATCGCCAAGTATTGATTATATAAACGTATATAAACGTATGTAAATTAAAGTATGTTAAAGTATGTAAATAAATAATAAATTGAAGTAAATAAACGTATGTAAATTGAAGTAAATAAACGTATGTAAATTGAAGAGACGGACGTGGTGAAAAAATAAATAAAATAAACACAGAAGCCAAACAAACAATAAATAAACACACAAGCCAACAGCAAACAATAAACAATAAATAAACACACAACCCAACAAACAAACAAAACAATAAAATCAATAAATAAACACACAAAACAACAAAACAACAACAAAGCAATCACCTTAGTTCTATCTGTAGTCACTTTGCAGGGAAGGGGACATCGAGCCTCGTGTATATCCCTCATGTGTTCCCTGTACCAACCAGACATGACGAATATTTTATCTAAGTATATCACCACCAGAGGGACGCGGCCCGATCTGAACCTGAAATGAAATGGTTGTATGTTGTTGTTGTTGTAGTAGTTGTTGTTGTTGTAGTAGTGGTGAGAGGCTTAGTATGTGTGAGTGAACATGCGTGATTGTAATTATGTACAGTTGCCAAAAAAGGTATTGCGACAACTACTGATACAACATTAAATATATTTGATGGCCACACACACACACACACACTAACTTTGATGGCCACACACACACACACACACACACACATACTAACCTTGGTGACTGATGAGAGGGTTGAGCCTGAGACTGATGACTGGCAGACTGACGAAAAGCTTCCAACAATGGTACGAAAGACTGATCATAAAACTCACTTATTGCATCAGCTGGTGTTTGGTTAAGGGTAGGGTGTGTTTGTGTGTGTGTGTAGTTGAATATAGTGTGTGTGTGGGTAGTGTGTGGTGTGTAGTGGTTGAGGGTAGTGTGGGTGTGTGTAGTGGGTGCTGTGTGTGTGTGAGCAGTGTGTGGTGTGTAGTTGTATGTAGTGTGTGTGTGTGTGTGGGTAGTGTGTGGTGTGTGTGTGTGAGCAGTATATGGTGTGTAGTTGTAGGTAGTGTGTGTGTGAGCAGTGGAATGAGTGTGTGGTGTATAGTGGTAGATAGTAGTACTAGTATGAGTAGTAGTATGGATGGTGGTATGGTATGGAATAGGGTTGGCTGGAGACACCTTTCGACAACCCTCTCTTTGGTACACCTCATACTGTAATCTGCAGGGGGGAGTGGAAGTTGGGATGAGAAGAACACACACACACACACACACACACTCCATTATACACGAGAACACACCCACACACACACACTCCATTATACACGAGAACACACACACACACACACACCCTCCATTATACATCTTAAGTTCGTGATAGAGAGAATAAAAAAGTGACTGCAAACACGAAGGATACATTTAATTTACCCTATATTTGTGTGTGTGTATCGTGATAGAGAAAAGTGACAACAAACACGAAAAAAGCAACATTGATTATGATGTGGCAATACTGTAAGCCCTATATATCTTACTTAATTGATTATAATGTGGCAATACTGTAAGCCCTATATATCTTACTTAATTAATTATGATGTGGCAATACTGTAAGCCCTATATATCTTACCTAATTAATTATGATGTGGCAATACTGTAAGCCGTATATATCTTACCTAATTAATTATGATATGGTAATACTGTATAATTATAATGTGGAAATACTGTAAGCCCTATATATCTTACTTAATTGATTATGATGTGGCAATACTGTAAGCCCTATATATCTTACCTAATTAATTATGATGTGGCAATACTGTAGGCCCTATATATCTTACTTAATTAATTATGATGTGGCAATACTGTAGGCCCTATATATCTTACTTAATTGATTATGATGTGGCAATACTGTAAGCCCTATATATCTTACTTAATTGATTATAATGTGGCAATACTGTAAGCCCTATATATCTTACTTAATTGATTATGATATGGTAATACTGTATAATTAGAATGTGGCAATACTGTAAGCCCTATATATCTTACTTAATTAATTATGATGTGGTAATACTGCATACATCTTACCTGAGAGATATTACCATTGTCAAGACCAGAAGACAGACTGCAACAGGATATACAGCTGACTGCAACATCACTTCACTTCACTTCACACTCTGTTGTTTTGTAATGTAAAACTATGTAACTACAATACAACATTATTATTATTATTACAAGTTGAAGTTTCGAATCATTTGACACACTAGTGAACCAATTATAGCGCTTATACTGTTTCATATTTACTTGAGTTCGCTTCATACTCGACCATAGGCTATTCGAAGCAAACCTGATATACATATTTTGGATTGCCAGTGTACAGTCGGCTATAGGTTTGGTTAGTGAAGCTTCGAACAGTTCAGTTTCACCCCCAACGAAGTAATTCCAATGGGGATCTGATTGTGTATGCATCTATTCACTGTCTCTATAGGTATTCGAAGCACACCTGGATAATTATTTAGTAGTGCTCGTGGCTGTATAATTAATCTATCCCCCTTAATATTTAAACTGGATGTGCCCATGAGAGAATATAGAGTTGAAACGGTGACATAGGGGGAGTGGGAGTAGGGGACAGGCTTGGGGGGGGGTTGGGGGGTGCGTGAATAGGGAGACAGGCTTGGTATGGTGGTGGGGTGTGTATAGAAAGCCTGTTATGTATGATTTGGTGTATGTATGTATGATTTGGTGTCCACATTCTGTTAACATACAATTAAGTTGTATTTATGTGGCACAAACTTGCATATATATTTTTTAAACATATGAAAATAATAATCTACTTTTGTAAGGATATTGGCCATCAGATATTTGATTCTACACATATATATTGTTATTATCCCATGTTCTCAAATTATAAAATAAAATAATAATAATTCGCAAATTAAAAAATATATATATCCTTATCCGCACATCTGTATATTTTGACATCCGATATATGACTTAGTGTGTATATATGCTAATGAATACACACACACACACACACACACACACACACTATATAGCTCTTTAACACACTCAGTAAATCGCTTAAGTGTGTATGCTAATGTAAAACACAAGTCTGGGAAAACACACACAATCACACACACATATACTGTACACATAAACACACACACTATCAAAAACACATACAATCACACACACACACACACATATTGTACACATAAACACACACAGACTATTAAAACACATACACACACACATACTGTACACATAAACACACACACACTATCAAAACACACATACAATCACACACACACACGTATTATACACATAAACACACACACTATCAAAAACACATACAATCACACACACACACACATATTGTACACATAAACACACACTCCTTTTAACACATGGTCAGCAAATCACTTAAGTGTGTTTACTAATGTAAAACACAAACACACACACATAAGCCTGAGAAAACACACACACACACAATCATATTTACACATGGATTTAAAACGAAGTAAGTGGTGGTACGTGAATGTAAGTATATATTTATTCATCCAATCATTGCAGTACTTCCATGCATACATAATAATGAATAACCTCTTTTATCTCCATGTATGTATGTATGTATGTATGTATAGCCTGCCTGTCTGTCTGTGTAAGAATTCCTGGTGGCCAGCAGCTGTATACTAGTAGCCTATATAGTATACATACTAATATATACATACTAGTTATACGTTACGATAGGTGCTCAGTTGATAAGGTATATGGATACTAACTGGATACTATATAGCAATGAGGAAGTGACTGGTAAAAACTCCCATTTTCCTCTCATGTCTGTACAACACTTCCTGGTCACTCACCTATACTTATAACTTTTCCTGGTACAGTACGTAAATATATAACTGCCTACGTGTTCATACATCAAGTGTGTGTGTTATACTATACTGTATGATATAGTAGGCATGATTGGTATATACCTTTCTACCCCTCTCTCTCTCTCTCTCTCTCTCTCTCTCTCTCTCTCTCTCTCTCTCTCTCTCTCTCTCTCTGTATGATATAGATGTGTAATACTTTTGTGTGTCCTCACTTACTGCTCACAAACAATGTACGGTCGTGGTCAATAATAATCATCCACATATGGGTATCTCAAACAATTTACTGTCTAATGTTTTCACGTTTACATATGATGATGTTGTTTTAAGTAGTGTGTAGCTGCTTGTAGTAAATTAAAAGATGGTAGTTAATGTATGTATGTGTATGTGTGTGAGTGTGTGTGTGAGTGTATGTGTGTGTGTGTATTATTGTTTTACGTAGTGTGTAGCTGCTTGCATTAAATTAAGAGATGGTAGTTAACCTATTTATTGTAAAGTTTATCATCTAAGGAACAGAGGGAAGAAGCTGTCCAACTCTTACGTGAGTTACACTTATATGGATAATTATATTTGACCACTAATGTATATAAAATGTAATGCTGTATAAAACATTGTATCTACTATGAATATTTTGCATGAAAACGAAAATATACATCATATAATAATATCATATAGGTATATAATAATGATATGAAACGAACTTATGCTACCGACTGTACACACGTAAAGTGATTGAAAGTGGATAATTTAAAGTGAGAGTGAGTGAGTAGGCCTAATCTGAAAAACAGGAAGTGTGTGTGTGTGTGTGTGTGTGTGTGTGTAGCTGTATGTGTGTGTGTGTAGCTGTCTGTGTGTAGCTGTGTGTGTGTGTGTGTGTGTGTGTAGCTGTGTGTGTGTGTGTGTGTGTGTGTGTGTTTTGTGGCAATGTTTGAAGGACTCATATTTCTCCAGTTTTTTTTACTATACATCACATATTCACCAAAATAAAAGTACCATGTTGCTTGGAGTAGTTAGGAAGAATCAACTTTATATCCACACGAGGCACACACTGTTACCAATTTTGTGGGTGGGTGAGTGATCTGGTAACACTTATTAATAGTTGCCAGAACCCACCCATTTTTTTTTTTTTTTTTTTTTTTTTTTTTTGCGTCTCGTGGAGAAAAAGGAATGGACTTTTAAATTTGTTCTGTAACCTGTACTATACGTGTGTACATGTGGTCCATATAACGCCGTACAGTTTCCCCCGATACGAGCCCAGAATTGTACTTAATGGAGTGTAATAATCTGCCTCTGATGGTACAAGAGATGTGATCCCAGACTATAGGAGTGTTATGTATGGAGGAGGTGTTGACAAAGTGGGTGACGTGTAGGTGTTTACGGCCGGCAAAGGTCGAGGTTAGATTGCCCAGGGTGTTGAAGGTCAGGTCGCGGTCTAAGTGAGGTTCTTGGAGTCGTAAGCACACGTGGGCAAACGCTAGTCTGTATAAAACATCACTGCTGTTTAGATCGTTGTAAAAATCAGTGTGGACTCCCTTGGCGAATGTCCAGAACTCCTTCTTATTACTCACAGTTTTGGGTGTCTGTGTGAAATGTCTGCCTATTAAACCAATGTAACATCCCAGGTTATCTTTCACTTTGACGGGATCCCAAAATCGTCTGACGTTAATGAGATGAGCCGTGGAGACAGAGTAAGTGTCCTGATCTATACCTTCCTCACTCAAAAGCTGTACAAATCCTAATATACCAGCTGCAGTGAGGCCGGAATTGACAGAAATCTGATGTTCCTTGCACTGTCTCATGAACTTGTCTGTCACGTCACTGTCAAACGCTTGGGATATGAGCAATGTTTTTCTATCTGGGCCATGAAGAGGAGTAGGGACTAACATCTCGAGTAAGGGTTTCTCAGGCTGACCCTTTTGTGATTCCTCTACATACTTGTGTTTGAGGGCAGGGTCGTTCATCATCTCAAACATGTGAGTGTTCAGAGTTTCATCAAATGCTTCATTCAGTACAAACTTACCGAGTTGTTCCTGGTCACTGATTGAGGTCCCAGACAATACATCATCAAGTATGCTTATAAAATGACCTATGATGTTTCTATACGAGTGTCCATCTCCCATACAGTGATTGAAACCAAACATGAAGTAGTAGCAGTGTGGGAAGTCCGTCTGAAGGTCACCACAGAAACTGGAGAAGCGAGTAGGATGGTACACAACAGACTCAGCTACTGGGACGAGACGAACACACCACAAGGGACCTTCACTGCTGTTATACTTGTAGGTGTTGAGTTCCTGAGCCACCTCCTCCACACTGTTCTCAGTCTTCACCTAAAATAATGATACAAAAAAGTTAAAGGACCCTAGCTGTGATCGTGTTTTAAAATGTGTGTGTGTGTGTGTGTGTGTGTGTGTGTGTGTTTGAAGGTCTCATTAACCCCCAACTTTCTGACTACATCACAGGTTTCCTTAAGGGGGTGCGGGAGTAGGGGACAGGCTTGGGGGGGGGGGGATGGGGGATGCAGGAATAGGGGGACAAGTTTGGGGGGAGGTAGAAAGCCTGTCCCCCCCCCTAACCCCTCCAAGCCTGTTCCCCTACTCCCGTACTCCCACACACCCCCATAAAACCCCAAGCCTGTCCCCCTACTCCCGCACCCCCCCCCCCATAAAACCCCAAGCCTGTCCCCCTATACCCACACCCCCTTAATTAAAAATAAACTCATATAAATAAACTTACCTCAAAGTCAATATTATTTTCAGGTGACATTTCTTTGAACCATTTAACACCATCTTCTCTTTCCTTCAGACACACTCTCAAACTCGGTACCTTCCTAGAAAAAAAATAAAAACAAAACAATAAAACCCTGACTATAGAATAATCATAATACAATGAAAACAAGTATACTGTATATATATATAACCATACAGCACCTTATGTCAACTCAACCCCCTCAATTATTATTATTATTATTATTATTATTATTATTATTGTGGCTGTGGACATGTTTTTATCACTCTCTCTCTCTCTCTCTCTGTGTGTGTGTGTGTGTGTGTGACTGACTTGTATAAATGTGTGAGTGCTTGTGTGACTCTCTCTCTCTCTCTCTCTCTCTCTCTCTCTCTCTCTCTCTCTCTGTGTGTGTGTGTGTGTGTGTGTGTGTGACTGACCTGTATAATAAATGTCTTAGTGCTCCTCTTTCTCTCTCTCTCTCTCTCTCTCTCTCTCTCTCTCTCTCTCTCTCTCTCACCTGTATAGATGTGTGAGTGCCTGCGTGACCCCCTGGTGGGACAACGAGGTACTAGACGACACAGCCACTTTGTAAACAACCAGTAAGCTCTCCTCACGACCCATGCTGTCAAACACGACCTCAATCGGGGTGGCCTCTCTCACCCAGCCCTGCCCACCATCACCCTCACACACCATTCTCTTTTATTGTGTGTGTGTGTGTGTGTGGTTGTGTGGGTGGTTGTAGTCTGAAAATTGGAGATACATGACACATACACACACACACACCATTCTCTTGGATTGTGTGTGTGTGTGTGTGTGGTTGTAGTCTGAAAATTGGAGATAAATGAGTTCTTTACATATTGCCACGACACACACACACATCTCTTTATTTTTATAGGACCGTGTGTGTGTGTGTGGTTGTGGTGTTGTAGTCTGAAAATTGGAGATACACACATACTGACACACACACATGCACAGTCACACACACATCTCTTTATTTTTATGGGACCGTGTGTGTGTGTGTGTGTGTGTGGTTGTGGTGTTGTAGTCTGAAAATTGGAGATACATGAGTCCTTTAAATGTATGCTACGACACACACACACACACACATACACACAGTCACAAGCCATTATCTTTCTTAAGGAAAATTGGAGATAAATGAGTCCTTCAAATATTGCCACGACACACACACACACACACACACACACACCTATATGGAAGGAGCTTGTTTCGTGGCATAGTCAGGAGGAATCAGTCTGCCCCAGAAGCCTCCAATTTCTATACACACTATGTAATTGTAGAGTGTGTGTGTGTGTGTGTGTGTGTGGAGAATAGATGTGTGTGTGTGTGAGAGAGAGAGAGTGTGTGTGTGTGTGGAGAATAAATGTGTGTGTGTGTGTGAGAGAGAGAGAGTGTGTGTGTGTGTGGAGAATAAATGTGTGTGTGTGTGTGAGAGAGAGTGTGTGTGTGTGTGGAGAATAGATGTGTGTGTGTGTGAGAGAGAGAGAGTGTGTGTGTGTGTGGAGAATAGATGTGTGTGTGTGTGAGAGAGAGAGAGAGTGTGTGTGTGTGTGTGTGGAGAATAGATGTGTGTGTGTGTGAGAGAGAGAGTGTGTGTGTGTGTGTGGAGAATAGATGTGTGTGTGTGTGAGAGAGAGAGAGTGTGTGTGTGCGTGTGGAGAATAGATGTGTGTGTGTGTGTGCGTGTGTGTGTGGTGTAGGCCTATATATACGGGGAAGAGTAGGCCTAAACGTGTGTAAGTGTTGTGTGTGTGTGAAGAGTATACATGCGTGTGTGTGTGTGTGTGTGTGTGTGAGTGTGTATAGTGTGTGGTTGGGGAGCATCCTAACAAAAAAAATTAAACCACTGTGGAATAAATGTGGTTGGTTGGTTGGGGAGCATCATAACAAAACAAAATTAATGTGGTTGGTTGGTTGGGGAGCATCATAACAAAACAAAATTAATGTGGTTGGTTGGTTGGGGAGCATCATAACAAAACAAATGTGGTTGGTTGGGGAGAATCATAACAAAACAAAATTAATGTGGTTGGTTGGGGAGCATCATAACAAAACAAAATTAATGTGGTTGGTTGGGGAGCATCATAACAAAACAAATGTGGTTGGTTGGGGAGCATCAAAACAAAACAAAATTAATGTGGTTGGTTGGGGAGCATCATAACAAAACAAATGTGGTTGGTTGGGGAGAATCATAACAAAACAAAATTAATGTGGTTGGTTGGTTGGGGAGAATCATAACAAAACAAAATTAATGTGGTTGGTTGGGGAGCATCATAACAAAACAAAATTAATGTGGTTGGTTGGGGAGCATCATAACAAAACAAATGTGGTTGGTTGGGGAGCATCATAACAAAACAAAATTAATGTGGTTGGTTGGGGAGCATCATAACAAAACAAATGTGGTTGGTTGGTTGGGGAGCATCATAACAAAACAAATGTGGTTGGTTGGGGAGCATCATAACAAAACAAATGTGGTTGGTTGGGGAGCATCATAACAAAACTTAGGCTTATCTAATCGTAACCTAGCTATATCTACGGGCAGGTCACTTAATTACTTCAACTTGGTAGAGGATAATAATAATAAACTTATAATAAGTAATAATATACAGTTTCCTGGCAATAGTAATAATAATATGTGATGAACTTTTAGATCTGTGGGTATTTTTTTTTTTTTTAGCCTAATCACTTTTTATGTTGTATGTATGACACTTTAAGATTAGCACACACACACACACACACACACACACACACACTCGTAGACCTAACACACACACATACACACACAATTACACAACGTAGAAATATAGGGCTCACAAACATCAGACCTAACACACACACACACACACAAGATAGAATTATAAGTCACACACACACACACACACACACAATTACACAACGTAGAATTATAAGTCACACACACACACACACACTTACACAACGTAGAATTATAAGTCACACACACACACGCACACAATTACACAACGTAGAAATATAGGGCTCACATAAATCAGACCTAACACACACACACACACACACAACGTAGAATTATAAGTCACACACACACACACACACACACGTAGAATCAAGTTAGGCTCACACTCAGACCTAATTAACACACACAAAACCAACTATAGGTCTATTAATTAAGAATATTAAATTATCCCTTTTTATGTTGTTTTTAAGTAATGGATGTACGGTGTGGTTAATTGGTTGGTTGGTTGGGGAGCATCCTAACAAACTACAAACCTCGTGTGTGTGTGTGTGTGTCGTGTGTGTGTGTGTGTGTGTGATAGGGAGGGTGGAAAATACAATGAAGGGGGTGCGGGAGTAGGGGGGCAGGTTTGGGAGGGGGAGGGTTTGGTGTGTGTGGGGGAATAGGGGACAGGCTGGCTATCTACCAACCCTCTATTCCCCCCAAACAACATGAAAGAATATTTGGCACTAACTAAACTCATTTCAAGACAAACAATGGCACTGAAAACAATAAAAAACAATAAAAACTCATTTCAAGACAAACAATGGCACTGAAAACAATAAAAACACTAAAAAAACAACAATAAAAACTCATTTCAAGACAAACAATGGCACTGAAAACAATAAAAACTCATTTCAAGACAAACAATGGCACTGAAAACAATAAAAAACAATAAAAACTCATTTCAAGACAAACAATGGCACTGAAAACAATAAAAACACTAAAAAAAAAACAATAAAAACACACCTGTGGAAAGATATGATGTTGTTTGACGTACTGTAGACAAGACACGAGGAGACAGTAGTGGTGTGTGTGTGTGAGAGAGAGAGTTGTATTAATAAGAGTCAGCTTAGTGAGAGAGAGTCCCCATGTATTCAGGGTTCTCATGGAGTACTTTTGGTGATTTTTACCTTATAAAGTGGGTTTGAAAATACCTTAGATTTTTACCCACATTACCTTAGATTCTGCTGAAGTAGTAGTAGTAGTAGTAGTAGGTGACTATCATATCGACATGAACTGAACTCTTGACACACGATGTTTTTTTGTAGTTTCAATAGTTTTTGACAGTGATGCAGTTTTCTCTTACGACGATCCATGTACAATCGGAAAAGTATCCATGGAAATTACCTTAGATTGTCAAAAACTTTACCTTAAATAGTCCCAAATTACGCTAATCTAGGGTAACTATCTTAAACATTATAGCATTGCCCATTGCCCAAGGCCAAGAGGTATGGGTTGTGTAGTAGTTAAGCCTAAATTACGAATATGATGACTTTCCTAAATATTATGTTGGTAAGCTGTGCACACTAATTATTATGATACACTATTATATTATTTTGTTAACCTATACTATAATAACCAACAGATTTTTAATAAACACGTTATATTATACTAAGACAGGAATATCATAGTTTAATTAAGGCAAATGAGTTTATTTGTTAGTAAGTTTTTTTTTACTGATTATTCTCTCACTAATAAATGTTCTTTTCTTACTATAATTATTCAATGTGTATGTTTCCACACTTGAGCCTTTTTTTAATTACACTATCCGTAATTAAATTGCCAGATACTTACTCGGTTGTTTCTTCTATATATTCGTATTATTTTCTTCTCTGGTTACATTTTAAGTCATTTTCAATAAATTGGTAGAATAATAAAGTTAATTTATGACTTCCACTACGGCAAGTTACGTTCTATTTACGACCTTCAAAACTATATATACTGTACATATATATATATACTGTATTTTTAGTCAGTTTCACTCCCCATTCACACAGATGACTAGGCAGATATAGGCAGCTTTATAAGAGGACATTCAACACAGAGGCTTCCAAACTGATGCACAAACCTCTAGCTGTTATATAAGGCAGTATTGTGATGTAACACGCTGGTTCAAGGACTTTATTAGAGACCTGTGGTGGCTTCTGATTCCTCCTGACTATGCCACGAAACAAGCTCCTTCCATGTAGGTGGTGTTTCGTGGCAATATTTGAAGGACTCCCTAACCTCCAATTATCTGACTACATCACGGGGTCCCTTAAATTTACTGGAGGATGAAAGACTGACACACTAAGATAAGGGAACTCAGGGAAATGTTATGAAGTTAGAACCACTTTGGGTAAAATTAATCATCATTGGTTTGTGTCCTTCCTTTCCCATTATACATACATACATACATAGGAGGTTCTCTGTTGATGGCTAAAACATACATCTTTTATACCCAACTTCCCATATCTTACCACACACAACACAAACTTAATTAAAAGGGGAAATATACTTCTGGGACATTGCAGTGACTCGATTCCTATAATTTATGAAAGGAAGCAAAACCAATGAATGAATAATTATTATTTTTATAACGGTAGGTCTATCTTGCCATGTTGCTTTGAATTTACTCTTAATTAAGGGGTGCAGGAATAGGGGGACAGGCTTGGGGGGGTACAGGAGTAAGGGACAGGCTTTCTACCCCTCCTCCCCCCCAAGACTGTCCCCCTATTCCCACACCCCCCCAAAGCCTGTCCCCTACTCCGGCACCCCCTTAAACAAAAGCTATAACAAATTACTATAACCATTAATAATATTGAAGGAAATAATACCAACACATTATGATTACTTAATTTACTCACACGAGGAAGTTTAACCGACTAGCTTCCTTGCTTCACAGGCACTTACTCTTATCTCATGGTCTCCCCAACTCAAACTCCACATCAAGTGCTAAAATTGGAGTATAGCACTTTACTCCAGCACTACATATAATGGCTCCCAATCATGTAGTCATGTTCTCTTAAATACACATATATATATAATGGGTTGCTTTGAGCAGTCTGTTTCTGAATGCTGACTTTGTATTAATCTCTATGGAAACTATAATATCCTGTACTACTTCTATTATACTATTCAGTACAGATGTTACAAAAACTTTTGTGAAAATCTGAATGACTACATGTAGTTCCTAAGTACAGTATAATTAATTAACCTTTACAACATATATTGCACTTGGTGTTATCACATGTTATCTATAAAAGAATTAAATCCTTGAAAGTTTCTCACTGACTTACTATTTTTTTGTTTAAGTAATTGCATGAAAAGAGTGATCCCAACAAATTATACGGCATTGTATGCGTGTATAACTTGTTCAATACACTCCAGTAGCCTAGGAAGGGACATATTGGACACTAAACACCAGCCACACACTACATGTCTAATGGGGGTTGGGGGTAAGGGGGGGGGGTAGAGGGTGGAGGGGGTAGAGGAAGGGGGGGAGGGGGGTGTATCTCATTATCATGCACAACCTTAAATACTAAGTCATCATCATTATCATCATCTCTTTAGCTTACACTGACTCACAACCAATAAGGGAATATTGAAGGATGATATGCATAAAGTATAAATAGATTACAATAAAATTTTGATAGATATCTGCTTAAAATATTCATAACACAATTAAGGACATGACTGCACTACTATCAACCTAGTAATGTAATGGGAGGGAAAGTAACACTGGTGCAATCTGTTTCTCAACATGCTCAGTTTACATCAACACTCCCAAGCCTTTTTGTAGTGCATTATAAAACTTTTATATCAAGAAAACTTCACCATCAGGTGCAAAGGTATACAAAAATTTGCATTAAAAGATATCTATGACACAGGTAAGAAACTTTTTTTCAATTATAAAAGTACAACAGGCTGAGTGTTGCTTCAGCTTACCGGCTTTGCCAATAAACTCTACAAGCGAACACAATCTCTTCTCAGACCTAAAAATCTTCCTATAAATGACAACAGAAACTAGTGACATCATCATCATTATTATTATTATTATTTTAAAGTATATTCTAGTAATGGTAAAGACTAAACTTGACAAGGTTAAGTCTAAGAAATAACCTATTTACTGTACTAACTAAAATACACAACCTTTGCCAGTACTGTATATAAAATCACCATCCAGTTCAAACCTTCACGCTCATCTTTGGTTCCATATGTCAGCCATTTCTCTATGTAACCTCTTTAGCAGAAATTAATACTAAATTATTATTATTATTATTATATTTTTAGGTGGTGTAACTAACATCCTTCACACCAATAGTTAAGATTTATATAATTCAATGCACATATTTTTTTGTTTTTTGTTTTTTTTTTCGTTTTCAAATAAATACTTCCGTTAGCCTCTCTTTCTCTTGACATAACACATCCACTAAAGAGGTTTGATATGTAGTAATTAGAACTTCCAAAATCTTTCCTGCAGACATCTATACATTTGAAGTTTTAAGGAGAGATATTCATTTTGGTAAACTGGAAGGGAAATAACTGAGGAAATTAGGGTTACAAACAGGGGATCCATTTTTTTGAGGAGGGGGGGGGGGATATTTGGAGGAATTTGCAAGCCTTCCTTTAGTCCAATTCACCAACAAGAAAATCTCCCCTTAAGGTCAGCAAAAAACCTGAGCTTAGTAAAGTAGTGAAAAAAAAAAACAGACATGCTCAACAACAATAAAGTGCCTTATTATAATTTACAGACAACCCAACCAAATCAGAGCTAACATATACAAATCCTTGCATATATAATTGTATTCTGTAGTGTTTTATTTATTTATTTATTTATTTGAACAAGATTTTGGAATTTCCATTACTCTCATGTATGTACTGTATGTGTGTATGTATGTGTATGTATGTATGCATGCAAGTATCATAAGGTGAGAGTGAGTGTAAGAGCCATATGCAAGAACATCCATAGTGTTTACCGTGGTGTGGTGCCGATACCATGATGACTCCATAGACAACACAGCCATCGTATCATTGGTACCACAGCCACCGTAAACACTATGGTATGTTGATGACTACGGTCCTTAGACTGAACAAGATGCGTCCATGTTAGTTTCCCTCCCAACTCTTCACTTCAGCCTTGCAAATAATGAAACTCCTTCATTACAATAATTATGTACTGGAAACATGTAGGAAAAGAATAATTTGCATATACTGTACATAAGTAACATACCTGCTTAATTTACTTATTACAGCTATATTGTTGTCCTATAAATGTTTAAGGATTTTGAATATTTTCCCAGTTTAATGCCATCACCAGAACAAAGCACATGCAAAGCTTTGCTGTAATAATGGGAAAATTGCATCATCTCTGCAAATAGTGTTTATATCAAAATTCAACAAACTAGTAATTATATTCCAAACTGACATTATGTCTGCATGTACAACACCTAACTATGATCTTAAACTCTATAAAAATGCAATGCATGACTACAATATCAACAATTGCATATTATATTCAACAGTTTATTATTATTCCTTATTTTCATTAGTTTTTCCAGTTAGGAAACCATAATAATAAGCACTTCAAGACACAGATGAGCATATTTCAACAAGAAATGTCTTCTAGTTGCCAAGGTGCACATGAAATACTATAAATGCTAAATGATGAGAGCAATAATGAATGGGAGATCAAGGGATGCACTCACACAAGTTTCAACAATGAAGGGTGGGCACAGAAGACTTTGGCACAATCACAAGGGCCCACAGCTTATTCACAATATCAACACAACCACTGATTTCAAAGATTTCTCCAAAAGCACTTATAAATATGAACACAACTGAAAATGCATTACGGCAACCTCTGCCACACACAAAATAGTTAGTTACCCTCTGTTTACTTTATAGTAAGATTCTTTACTTTTGTGCAATTTTCTTTTATGCAACAACTGGATGACCCATCCAAGTTCATGGAATCTTCCTCCACAATGAGTGGACATAATGGTAGGCATTTGCTGTCTACTTTTGTGCAATTATACTTTAAACAACCACTTATGTCCCATTTAAAATGAGGGTATCATTATTCTCCTCTATAGGAGTTGGGGGTGGTGTCATGAGCATATTGGAACAATTACCATTAGGTATTTGTTGCCAGGATTGTATTCCTGCCTCAGGACTGGAGTCAGTAAACTGCCTCATCATACCAGAATTATCAATGGTGTTCTCAATTTGTGTGATAGGATAGTGGTAGGGTGAAGAGGCCACCTTTTGAACAGAGCTGATCTTGATGGGAGAAACAGGTGCTGCTGAGCTCAGCTTATTGGGGGAAACAGAAGATACTACAGGGGCTACTCTACCTGGGTAGGAAGGTGGTTTGCCATTTTTATACTGTTGTCTTTGCTCACCATTCGTGACAGTAGTGGTGGGGCTGCAATGACAAGGTGTCATCTGTACAGGCTGTCCATTATATGAACTCCTCCTGTTAAAGTACAAATGGGATCCCCTTATAGGTAATGGTGGTGGGTGAGGGCTGCTATTGTTGCTGTATAATGGACTCTGTAAGCCTTCCCTCAAGTTGGTGCTTTTGATTTGAGGACTTGCATATGTAGCATACCTTGGACTCTGGGTTGTAAAAGTGAGTACAGCATGAGGGAGACTATTTCCCAAAGCCTTGGGTGATGTAACTGTAGTCTGAGTTGGGGTACACTGCAGTGTTGTTGTTGATGGCAAGTGTTGTGTCACAGGCCACTGCATCATAACTGGAGTTGGCCATTGGCAGTATGGAGTCAACATACCCCCATACTGGTAGTACGGCATTATTACCAGGTGTTGTTGTTGATTTATGTACCCATATCCCGTCTGATCCATCCCACTCCCAGGGTAAGGTGGATGATATGGGTTGGGAGGTGGTGCATGCATTACTTGAGATGGTGTGCTGGAGGAAGTGATAGTCTTGTTGCTGGGAGTTGTGAATGTTGTGTTGGTTGTTGGGGTCACTGTCTTGGGGCATGTAGCTGTATCCCTCATTCCAGCTGTAGGAGTATGGTGGGTCTGGTACACCTTCTTTGGCAATGTCTCTGCCACTATGGGAGTAACTGGAGTTAGGGAAGATTGGATCGGAACTCCCATGTAAGGAGGGGAACTGTTGTTGGAGGCTACTGTCATGGGAGGTTGCCACATATTGTTGGTAATGTTGGGGTGATGATGTGTGTTTGGTGGTGTATTGTTGGTGCCTGGGCCTACTGTCAGACCATGTGTTGTTTGTGAGGAAGGAGGCAGGGTCAGGGGCCAACCAAGGGAATTCCATGAAGGAGATATCACCAAAGGCGAAGTTTGCAAGGGTACTGTTGCACTGCCATACGGGTAGGTCATTGCACCATTGTAGTGAGGGTAATACGAGGTGTGACCCGGAGGATTCCTCCATCCTTCCTTCCCCATTGTTTTCACTGATGACTCTGGTTGCCATCCATTCCAAGCTACTGGTCCAGACCCCTGATGGTTTCCAGTGTTCCATTCCATCTGATATCTGGGCATTTGTTGTTTCCCTTCCTTCAGTTGTCTCACTCCATGGTTGTTTCCAGAGGTCCATTCCGAATGACATTTTGTATTCCCCTGACTCTGCTGACTCATTGGTCCAATTCCCACTCCAGTCTTGCCAACATCTGGTTTCCTTAACTTGTTGTAACCCAGTTCTTGTGGCATCATCTGAGAACCATTCTCCTCCAGCCTTCTCAATGCACCATTCTTGTGTATTGTCTGAGCACCATTCTCCTTCAGCATACCATTGGTGTTGCTGTGTGTGTTGGTGTGGAAGGTAGAGGTCACTGTTTTGGTGGGAGTACAGATAGTCTTGGTGTTGTTCTTCAAATGGCTGGTGGTAGGATGGCCATTGCTGCCTCCCCCACCCACCTTGCTACCCTGCCAAATAGCACAAATGGTCAACATACCATATTATGTCTACTAATAACTTACCATCAATGTAAAAATATGACAAACATTACATTCACTTCAAACACAAATAATAATTAATACATGTATATAGTAGAGTAGGTCCTTGATCACAAAGGTTCCATTGTTCTGTTATTGACTTGTGTACTGTAGGTATAATATTCATTACACCAACTCACTTCTGCCTCGTGGCCATCAAAATGTCACCTTTTCCACCCAATTTTACCCTGACAATTACTTTCAATAATCATAGTCATAATATGAGACACCTCTCTGGCACAAAATGATACATATTACCTGGTATTTAAGCACAAAATGATACATATTACCTGGTATTTAAGCATCCCCTAATAGTTAATAGGGAAAAAACAAAACAAAACGCAGCTATCAATTTTGGTGACGAAAATTGTAGTACGAATAGGACCACCTGACCAACAGAGATGTCAAGGTAATCGATGCAAAGTAAACATTAGTCCTATTTCTGTTCATTGATGATTGTATGTTTAATCTAATGCCTTCTACCACTGCCAGGGACAACCAAGTAACAGTAAAAAAAAAAATCAATAACTAAATCAAGATGAGGCAGCAGTCTAATATTAATAACATGAGGAGGGAGAATGCAATGTTTGAGACTAACATGACAAGCTGTAATAAAGGACACACATTGATACACACACTACAACTATTGCTGTTACAGATGAAGTTGGCTTTATGGGTTTACGTGAAGAGAAGCAAATCATTATCATCATTATTGTGGGGAAGATACAGAGTGAAAATGAGGGAGAGTAAAAAAAAAATCAGTGTCCTATTCCCAGTACCTGATAAATCCACTATCTACTTATAGTGTGTCAATCTATATTTTTTGGCCAGTTAACCAATCACAATAGTAAATATATATATAAAGGGCCACACAGCCTAATGTCAGATGTCTATAATTATCATGTGTTGTGGCTGTCTCCTCTTCTCCTTTCATAGCTGCTCTCTCTTTCTCAGGGTCACGGTGCTATGAAGAGAGCTTTTACTATTAGTCCTTTTTATTCCTTTATATTACTCTGTGCTAACATATATTATTACAATATTCAGTGTTAGTATTGCATCATATTGCTAGGAATAGAGAAAATGTGGGTAAAAAGGGTGACGTTTTGAGCATACCATGGAAGTTGGCTGTTCAGATATTTGTATTATGACAAAATGTTGTTTTATGGCGGCTACAGTTGGCCACACGTGAATCTGGTACGCCTCGCTACGTGTGAGATACCTACAACAGGAAGGAAAGTGAGTAAAAGTTATAGTTTGTTGACAAGCAGACAGTAATAATATTTTACTGTCTGCCTGTCAATAAACTACATCATATTTTCACTTTCCTTTCATTGTAGCCACCTCACAAGTAACCAGCCATACCAGCTTCATGTGTGGCCAATTGTAACTGGAAATAATGAGTGTATTGCATTCAAACAGTGCTGGTAAAACCCACATAGTAATAACAAAGGCTAAAATTACCGTACATAGTTGGATGGAACCCTCTTACACCAAAAGGCACTCACAATGAATTACTATAATATCAATTATTATTATTATTAACAGAGCTAATATTTCATTAAAGATATTTTGTTGTTAATTTATAAATAGATATCATAGTGAAGTCTACTGTATGTGACAAGTGGGAAATACAACAACAACAAGAACAACAACTACTAAAGGTGAACTTGCATAATAAAAAAATAAAAACCATTCATTTCTTTCCACTCCACAATGCTTCTGAGAGATGTTTGAATATGGAATGACAACCAATTTCCCCAAAAAACACAAGGGTTAAATAACTCCCATATCAATTAAAATCTTTGTACTGTTTAATTTGTCTTCTCTAATAATTGCTATTTAGATAAATCACCAAAATACTCATTATGTTTTAACCAACCAACACATGAAGGGGGTGTGGGAGTAGGGGACAGGCTTAGGGGGTATTGGGGGGGTGCGGGGGTATTGGGACAGGCTTGGGGGGTACTGGGGGGGTGTGGGAGTAGAGGAAAGGCTTGGTGGGGGGGTGTTAGTGGGGTGTGGGAATAGGGGACAGGCTTTCTACCAACCCCAAGCCTGTCCCCTCATTCCCACCCCCCCCCATGCCTGCCCCCCTATTCCCACCCCACCCCCAAGCCTGTCCCCTACTCCAGCACCCCCTTAAGAACCTTCATAACACAAAACATTACTGTATATTATTGATGAAAGATTTTAATTTGATCTGGAGCAACAAGGCATCATAAGAATAATAAAAAAGAGCAACAAGGCATCATAAGAATAATAAAAAAGATCACTGGATGGTCAAAGAAAGTATTGTTTTTTTATAATAGCCAACAGCAGCAGCAGTCGTCTCTACACAACAACTGTAAGAAAACAGTCCCCCTTTACTTAGTTAGCTCATGTATACACGGCCTAGGTTTGTTTATGATGAATGATTTGTACTATTGACTGGTGCTTTACCAATACATGACTAATAACTTTCTGGTTATTAAAATAAGGTTGAACAATGTACTATGATGATTAGTTTACCAAGTTTTTAAATATTAATAAACCTGTAGATTTTATAGTTACTCTCCTATAGAGTGCGTCTAACATGCTAACAACTTACCTACAAATACTCAATAACTAACTACTACTATGTGTCTAATAGGCTGTTACATGGTTTTATTTTTTTATAAAAAAACAACAGTGTTGGATTTGGCTCATATTCTGGCAAGGATAGTATGAGGCCTTCTGCTAATTTTCACAATATGTATTATTACACAAAAAGTGTATAAATAAGGCACTTGTCTCTAAGGAATAACTTAGATAAATTCTTAGGAGACTCGTGATGCTGCTATGACGTCATTCCCCCACAGGCTCAGCTCATCAAAATCCTGTAGTTGTATAAATTATGTGGTGTTGATTAGGACGGTGTCAATAATACCTATAATATTGTTGATTCATTTTGCATTAAACAGTTTGATGCACCAAAAGGTTTGGTGGTAATGATGATATAAATGATACTCCTGCCCTGATCTATGTTTGACTCACATCCTCATCTTACCCTAGTACTCAACACCTGCTACTGACCAAGACACTACCATGACTTGTATGATAAGTCATTATCCACGTGGCTATACAAACACGTTGTGTTACAAATTCTCTCTGTATACAACAGCAATATAGTAGGTGAAGGGATGTATGACGTCCCACATACACTCCTCCCTGCACCACTTCACCAGGGCCAAGCTGTAGGCCAGGCTGGAGGAATATCTTTGCCAGAATATGAGCCAAATCCAACACTTTGTTGTAGTTTTATTTTAAAAAAACAATGTAATACAGTCTGTTAAATGCATAGGAGCTACAATGTATTTATTATTACTATTCACACTGCAAACAATGGCATATCTTACACACACATAGAGGGTTGTGGTCTGCAATATATATTGCATCAATTACCTTAGAAATGTATGTCTGTCAGTCAATTCACCAGCTGACTTTCTTAATAAACACATTTCACTGCACCTCACCATTCCCACATCAAGTCAGTACACTTCTGGACAGTGTATGGGGAGGACGTTTGTATACCATGCCCTCATAATTATAATTCCTCCACAGTTACACAGTCCAATTAATTACTCAATGGTTATTTGTGGGTCAACAAGGACACATTTCTAAGATAACTGATTAAGTGGGTAGTATCTTTTATGGTACACTGGAGTGCCTTCATTCCTCTAAAGTCTAAAGTATGTCAGGAAACAGGACCAGATGGACAAATATAATGGTGTCCTGTTGTTGTTGCTTGCTTGGAATAGTTTGGAGGAATCAGTTGCTCCAGATTTACCAACACTATATTATCCCCTTAACAGATATGCCATTCTCCTCATCATTCCGACATCAATCACATGCTTATAATCCCTACAAACAACTATGGACATTAATATTGTATCAATAGTTGTCGCAATACCTTTTTTGGCAACTGTACAACTTTACACAGCATTATTTTTATTACACTTTGTGCTAGTAATCAATCCACTTTACTGCCATGCTGTTGTTGCTCCTCCTCCTCCTCCTCCTCCTCCTCCTTTACCACCTGCTTTATAATAAGAGCTGCCAGGAAGTAGCAAGGCAACAGCAATAATATTCATTGTCTGTATAAAAGTCATACAGTATTTACTTGCAGATTTATAATATACTGTACCAAAGTTTTACACTATGCCAAAAGCAATTCTAACGTTCTACTCAAGACAATTACTGTACTACATTTCTACCGTGCACAAACCAAAAACACTCATCACTCCTATTCTACATATTATTATTATTTTCAGTTGCCAAACAAAGCCTTTCTGATGAGGATTGATTAAGGGGGGTAGTATAAGTGGTGCTGAATCTGTGGAGCAAATGATTCCTCCAAACTATTCCAAGCAACAACAATGCACCATTATTTTTGTTCATCTGGTCCTGTTTCCTGGCATACTTTGGAGGAATCAAGGTACTCCTATGTACCAAAAGTTTACTATCCCCTTAAAGACTATTCTCTACAATGAGCAACATATCAGACAGACTTATAAGGATAGCATATTATTGTTGGTTAAATCTAGAGTGACTGAGTCCTCAAAACTATTCCAACCAACAAGCCACTATTACCTATTATTATTACTGTTAATTTAGTCTTGTTTCCTGGCATACTTTGGGGGAATCAAGGTGCTATTATGTACAGTTGCCAAAAAAGGTATTGCGACAAATCTTGATAGAACTTTAACCCTAGTTATATCCACAACTATTTGTAGGGACTATAAGCATGTATAACAAAAGGAAATATACATATCCTTCTGTAATACATACTTATAATCCCTACAAACAACTATGGACATTAATATATTTAATGTTGTATCAATAGTTGTCGCAATACCTCTTTTGGCAACTGTACAGTCAGTCGGTGGGTGGGCAAAAAGTCGTGACGTCGCCAAATACAGCTTCACACACACAGGACCATAAAATGAAAACCCAAGAATATTTTACAAACTTTCCCTCTAGATAATGTAATGGTGTGATGGTGAATGTGTTGGTTCAATGTTATTATAAATGATCCTTTATGTTATTCTTCAAGACATGATAACTTTTGCTGCCAACTGTACCTGAAGTATACTATCCCTTAGGGGGGTGCGGGGGTTAGGGGACAGGCTTGGGTGGGGGGTGTTTATGGGGGTTGCTGGAGTAGGGAGACAAGCTTGTAAGGGGAGGTAGGGGGGGGGGGTGCAGGAATAGGTTACAGCAGGCTTTCTACCCACCCCAAGCTTGTCCCCCTATTCCCGCACCCCTCCCCCCCCCCCGAAGCCTGTCCCCTACTCCTGCACCCCCTTAATTAAGAGTGATAATATAAGTGGTGTAGCACTAACATTCCTACTGTGACATATAGAGAGTCACAATGTAAACAAGACTGACAAAATTCACACTTGTTTCAAAGAGGTTTAATTCAAATGGTATTGATTACTATTGTTACTGTACTCTCCTCTGCCTAAGGTTCAGTTTAAGGGGATAGATAGGACATTGTTGGTAAATCTGAAGCAGCCGATTCCTTAAAAGTATTGCAGGCAACAGGACTCTTCATTAATGTTATCAACTCTATTAACAAACTCTTTCATTAACTACCAGAAGATTTCCGACTGGCTCTTGTCCTTCCTTCCCTTGTAAACTCTTTAACCATTTGTAATTATGTATAAACAGAGAAAACAACAACAACAACAACATTCACAGAGAAGCATGCCCCCATCTGCTACAGAAAGCCCCCATTCTTTCTTTACTACAGGCCTTGTATATTGCCTACTGTCTTAGTCCTACCTCAATTGTATTGTTGTTGTTGTCGGCCCAGATGGTGTTGGAGACAGACTTGTTGGTGACCAGAGGAGGAACTGTGGGTCTGGTGGTGGCAGCTGCTGTGGTAGTTGTGGTAGTAGTGGTAGTCTTACTAGCTTGTCCAGTCAATGGTTTAATCCCCAGCCCCAATGAGGAGGAGTCAGCTGCATGTGAAGCAGCAACAACAGTCTTTGTGTTAGCTGTGGCCATGATGTTAGTCTTGGTGGTGGTGGTGGTGGTGGTGGTAGTAGTGGTAGTGGTGGTGGAAATGGTTTTCAAGGTGGGACAAACTGTGGTGGTGGTGGTGGCAGTGGAAGTGGTGCTTGGGGAAGTGGAGGAAGGGCATGGTTCAGTAGTGTTGGTGAGGGTGGTAGTGGAGGGTGGACTTCCCTTGGTAGTAGTAGTAGTAGAAGAGTTGGAGGTGGTAATGGTAGTGGTGGCGGTGGTGGTGGTGGTAAGGTCCTCTGGTACTGAACTGGAGCGATCAGCAGGGCACACTTGAGGACCA
Organism: Petrolisthes manimaculis; assembly: GCA_034508575.1. Taxonomy (NCBI): domain Eukaryota; kingdom Metazoa; phylum Arthropoda; class Malacostraca; order Decapoda; family Porcellanidae; genus Petrolisthes; species Petrolisthes manimaculis. The sequence goes on from JAWZYT010001965.1 coordinate 192,101, forward strand.
CACTCAGGCTGCAAACATCAACATTCCATCACCACCTCAAACACATTTTTAATCTTTCTCTCATTTTCAACTTGGTTTCACACGAGATAAAATGTTGCATTGTAGATAAAGGCCATCATTTTACTCCCACACAGCTGTAGACATATGAAACACACACACACACACCTGAAACGGGGCCCTTCGTGTAGCATAGGGTAAGATGAGACTGTGTGTGTAGAAGCGACACATCTTATTCTAAGCTTGATAAGGGGAACGCCGTTTGAGGTGCGTCTGTTTCATATATCCACAACTGTACATCAAGCACTAATCATTCTTACACTGCAAACACCACTGACACTAAACGCGACTCTGGTAATGCCACGTGTAATATACTTGTGTTATTATATGGTCTAAATCTTTTGACATCAAATCGTCTTTAGTTTTCTTTCAGATAATTTCTTTGGGACATATTTTCTCATTTCATTTTAAATAGTTACCATCATCTTATACAACATCATGAAGCATATTATCCAGTTTTATATTATTATAGCAAGACTTACACTAGTACTGTATTTACTATTAAACTCATTTGAATTATTTACCCATTACTGAGGTACACTAATAATATGGCATTATAATTTGCCTCATCTTTCAATTCAATCATTTTTTCGAATAAAGGAGATTCCAATTAATCACAATGGAATCAATATTTCATAAAAAAAATTCTGAGACAACACATGCACTGACAACTTTCCTACAAATAAAAAATCAGCCTCAGCCTTTTTGCATACCAAGTTTGTCCACATGCAACAGCAAAGTAAAGCAGTGAGTGAGCCACATACACCAAGACATCACAGAATATAATCAGGAACACATAAGTGAGGCTCTGTAACCTCCCCTTTGTATCAAGTCAAATCAATCTATGAGCTTTTATTTCAACAGTGTTTCCTTCAGACAAGAATAATTGGGAAATTGGTGACAAGCATAGAAGAGCAGCTGTTTATATAGGTAATGTTGGAAAAATAAAGTGAGAGATATACGAGTGGAAATTTAAGCAGAAATATGGACACGTGAATTCATGGTACAGCCGAGGTGGAAGATGCTCAGCTCCTCCCAGTATGATGTTCCTTTGTGACCAAAAACATATACAGTACCAGGGGCAGAAACTATGATGTAGGCGGGGCTGCTCGGCCAGACAGCTTGAGGAACTTTAACAACAACTATGATGTAGAATGGTGACAATTTATACTATACTCTGTTCAAAACTTTTGTTCCTTTTGGCCTCTTATGCTTAGATAGATAGAAAGATAGATACATAGCTAGATAGATAGAAATAGCAATAGATAGCTAAATAGATAGTTAGATAGATAGATAGAAATAGCGATAGATACAGATAGAAATAGCTAGATAAATAGAAGCCAGTGGAACACAAATTTTGAACAGACTATATAGAGGGACAACAATCATCTTCCATCACGGCTGTACCACAAATTCTGGTGTCCAAACTGTACCACCTGGATATGCAGTGTATGTATGTATGTATGGCAGGAAAGATAAAAAAAAGCTGAAGAAAGACAAACATGCAAAGCGGACGGGACACTGCAATTGAGAATGGTAAATACAATAGTTAGAAAGGCAGGAATTTTTGTTAACACATATCAACAGGAAACACTTTGCCTACATTGATAACTTAAAAAAACACACACCTAACTCTTACCGGAAATTTATCTAACAAAAGCATACACAAAAAAAAAAATAAAGAAAAAATTCACTGCGCATGCATCTGTAAGCAAAACACACAAAAGTAGAAAGCCAGGCATAAAACACATAAAAGTACAAAATAAAAAGGAAAATATACAACATAAAAAGGAAAAGATACAACATAAAAAGGAAAATATACAAAATAAAAAGGAAAATATACAAAATAAAAAGGAAAAGATACAAAATAAAAAGGAAAAGATACAAAAAAAAAAAAAAAAAAAAAAAAAAAGGAAAAGATACAAAATAAAAAGGAAAAAATACAAAAAATTAATTCACTCTGCACATGCATCTGTAACAAACGCATAAAAGCAGAAAGCGAGGCATAAAAACATGTATAACCTGTATCCTCACAATGTTGGAAATGGGGACTGCTCAATAATTTCTGTCAGGTACAATGTAGGTTGGCGAAGCTTGAGTGATCATTCCATCACTAGATATGTAACTACCAGCTGGCTGCTGTAGTTAAAAAAGAAAAATATTAAGAGCATATTACTCTAATATATCGCATGGGTTAATCCATTTGATGTAATACACCTTTATGAGAGAGTATTTATCATCTAAGAGAACAAATACACAAGTGATAATATATTAAAAAAAAAAAGCAAAATCAGTAACTTGCTATGTAGGCGGCTTCATTCTATTCTAACAAGGATACTCTACATGAAGTCCTAACTGTACAATCCTGGGTTTACAATACCTGTAAATCAAGTGTCCTTCCATATACATTGTCCAACTCTTTAACACCAGACTGTCACATGACAATTTTTTCTTTTCTCCATTGCTTGACTATGATATATTTTTTCATCCTATTCCCTAATTTTTATAATCTTGTGTAAGAGCTTATCAATATATTAAAATCAGCATTCATATATTATTATATCAAGATACCAGCTTATGTAGTTAAATGTTTGAATCCTGGGACAGAGTGAGTTTTTGAAGAAATTAGGTGGCCACATTCTGAGGCAAGACCGAGTATTAACTAACAGTTGTCTAGAATCAAAGCCATTATAGGCCAAGATTTATTCATATAAAGCACCATTGTTCCTATATTCTGTAAAGTGGTATTATTTCTAACCCTACAATATGTAAATACTGGAAGAGTGATGATGAATGAGTCCATTAATTAAATCCTTGAATACACAATTATCTTATTCTTCAACAACCACACAATGACCACAACAAAACAACCTCATTATTGTATATAAACAAACAAACAAATCTAAAATGGTCATTAATGTAGAGTTGAATACATGTACAGATTGCATTAAAAAAAAAACATATGAGGAGGAGCCATTACAGTCATTTTTCAGTACTTTTTTTATGTCAAGAGAGATATGTGATAGAGCATATTGAATAACTCACTGAGATTACTCCTCCCCATAAGGTTTCCTTCCAGTGTAAAACAGAGAACTCAACCAGCTGCTGGGATGGAAGGCACTAACCAACCCAGTGCCCAACTTTAGGTTAAATGCCTGGAACAGTAGCAGTGAAAACTAATAAAAGCTTAACACATGGTCTTCATTCTATATTGTATTGTACAATGAAGTATTAACTTATCTTAATTTCAAACCAAACACAAAAGCTTAATGAAAAGCATAAAATGTCAATAAAATAATAAAGGTATGAGGATAAAGGTAAGAACAGGCTGCAACACCAATAATTATACATTATAACATCTAATTCCTGCATGCTTGGAGCCAAGATTCTGGGGTACTGTATGTATCTTAGTAACACCAGGGATGGGGTCAACAGTCAATGAACCACTTCAGTCCTTAGATTCGGCTCCAATTTCTTCATAAATATATATATAATACAAATAGGTTCCATTTATCAACCCACTAAACAAAATAGGTTCCATTTATCAACCCACTAAACAGGAACTGTATACAGTACTACCTCTCCCACTGTCATACTCCAGGCCAGGGTGATTTTAAACTTTATATTTACAGTACTGTGTATTTTGAAATTTGTGACAAATATAACATTCTGTACATTCCTCCATAAAGGGTGTGTGTGTGTGTATGTATGTGTGTATCACTTTTCCATCAGATCCATAAACATACACTCAGATTCTCAACTCAAACTGTGACCAAAGAAGAGAGACAGCTTAAGGCAGGAGTTGGAGAGTATCTGGCCACACACACACACACACACACACACACACGGTGGAGTGGTCACAATATTTATTATAATCATAAGGATAGAATACCAAATTGATTTCCATTTTTGTTGGAAGTGGTTTTGATCATTCATCAGTATTAGATTAACATTAAATAAGGATTGATAAATTTAGTCTAGTGTGAGGGAAGTTGTACTAATATTTTATGAAGTAATTAGGTTAACATTAAATAAGGATTGATAAATTTAGTCTAGTGTGAGGGAGGTTGTACATGTACTAATATTTTATGAAGTACTAAATTTCCCAAAGACGGAAGTAGTACACTGACTCAAGGATTCCAAGACAAGTAAGTAAGTACTGTACAATATTATATGTTGGAATTGGTTACACTACATATAGAACATCAAATAGAGAATAGGAGAATACTTTTAAAATTCTTACTTCCGAGTTAGAAGCTTCATTTCAAGTATCAAAATAAACGAGAAACATTGGGTGGGTGGGATGAACAACATGGCTATTGGAAAAGAAACTGAAAATCTTGTTGGGTGCAGCCCCTATAAGATTATTATACTCTGCTTATTAAAAATTCCTACTTGTATACTAAAATGTTGTGTGTACGGTATATGGGTATTATAGACATTGCTGAAGAAGAAACACAACTACAATTTAAACTTATGCCAGGCCAAGTATTGTATTCATTTCTCAACTACTGTCTGTACCTGTAATTATGAAGATTTTTTTTGTTTTTAAGCCACCATACCAGTTCAACTACTTTTACACCATAGGCTATTATTATTATTATTATTATACTTAGATATCCACTCACTCCAACATAATAATCAGTTGTCGAAACAGTCTCCTGACATCTACCCTTCTGAGTCCTTCCTTCCCTGTAAAGATCAAGTTCCAAGTCCCCATGGCCAGGCACCATCCAGCTCATCTAACTTATGACAAGAGCCTGGATGGAGCCATTGGGAATGTCTGTCCAGGATGTAGGCTTAACACAACATACCATACTATTTAACACATTATGGAAAACAACACTACACAACCACACAAGGCAACAACAACAACACATTCTTTTGGATTGGTTCTATGGTAAAGCCTGGTTCAGACCATGGCCTTTCTCAGGAACTCAGGGCTGCTTGTGGAACATAATATTTGTGGGTTAACTCGTACAATACTTTATAATACTCAGTCTGGCATGAGACAGAGGAACACCTCTATAAGTAGTGTTTCTTCCTTAACAACCTTATCTGGGAAGCAACCATTTAATGATGAGTATTACACTATACTCCCATAAGGAATTGAAGTATCAGATGATCCAGAGTACAGCATTTTGCTGATATTAACAATACAGTGCAACAACTCTATGACATCTGAAAAAATGTCTATAAGAGAGACCAACGGAGGTCTTTCTGTAGTGGTCATTCTCTTGGTAGAAGACATCAAAGGATACAGTTTTCTACTACAAAAAATGGATACTGAAGAGAGAACACAACTGACAGTTCTGATAATGTGTAACAAGACTGATGTAGTACCATAATTAGTACTCGGGAATTGAAAAAAATAAAAAATCATCAACATACCTGAATGCTAAATTCCTCAGGCATACTTAATAAAAAACAGTATATTACATTTTGGTGGACAGAAAGGGATTTTTGGATATGGAGTATAGATAAAGGCAAAAAACATGAACAGTCTCATTTTCAATTGATATTTTTTTTAGTCTTTACAATTTGTCATCACTTGTACTTTATCAATACATTTACTGTAAATAATATCTATGGAAGCTCAATATTTCTAAAAAAAACTGTTTCACCATTATCAATCCTATCCCAGGACCATTTTCATACTATAACTTACTATAACTCTTATTATAACTTACTATAACTTTATGCAGGTATACCTTCAATATAGTCTGACTGTTTTTTATATTTTTCTTACTAAAGTTGGGTACATTATTTTGTGGACTTTCCATAATAATAAGTGTCAGTCAGGTTAGTAAATCATCTTACTGTGTGAATCATGTCTCCAGGTTATAAATGTTGATGGCAATATTTTTACATCCTGCCACTAATAATAATAATAATAAAAAAAAGAGGTATGCGGGAACATTCTTGGTGTTTACGATGGCTTGGTACCGGAGTCATCGTACCGGTACCACGCCACCGTATACACCACGGATGAATGTTCTTGCATACGGCTCCCACAAGGCTTTGCATCATTAAGGGGAGGATACAGTGTTGGTAAATCCGGAGCAAATTATTCCTCCAAACCATTCCAAGCAACAGGCCAGCCAACATTATATTCGTTCATGTGGTTCTATTTTATGGCATACTTTGGAGGAATCAAGGCACTTTCAATGTACCAAAAGTATATTCTCCCCTTAAAAACTCCCTGTACGGACTCTTTATTGATTGAGTGATTGACTGATATTAGGCGCGGCAACAGCAAGGTCATAATATAGCTTTATCAGAGTAAGGGAGGATTTACAACACTGACTGATCCGAGTAGAAAAATGTTTACTAACAACCACGGTCGAGATAGTATAGGTATAGGTCAGCCAGAGTGCAGGTCAGGTGGGAGTGTGAAGTATCTGGGCCCACAAGGATGCAGAAACTAGGCTAAACCTTAAATTAATTAATGATGAATAAATAACCATATTATTATTATTATTATTATTATTATCTGATTCCTAGTGGGCCCAGCTAGAGAGAAGTTGTGTTCATGTCCCTGGCTGACCTATACTATCTATACATGGTGCTAACAACATACCCAACCACATGTGTAGCAACTCATCATATTATAAGGGGAGATTCTATGGTTGGTGATTCTGAAAGTCTCGGGCGATTCCTCCAAGCTATGTCACGTAACAGATTCCACTATTAGTACCATTGAGGGAGGTGGTCTTGTCTGTTTACTGGCATTTGTTAGGGAGGAATCAGTAGCCTCCCAATTTTACCAACAAGAGAATCTCCCCTTAACCCCGGCAGGATTCAAGTCTGAAATCCTCACAACTTAAAATCCCGGCAAAGATGATAGTAGGATTAATGGTATGTGTGGTTTCATATGGAGTTTCTGCTGTCAAGGAATTACATTTGAATCTTAGAAGAGGTTATTCTGATGCAACTACAATAGCTAAAATTATCACAAAGGGTGTATTTCTCCTCAAAACATTGCCAGGAAACTTAATCCAAAAAAACACTTAAGATGTTTGTTTACATTTGGCATTTATGCACCTACAAGGACTATGTTGAGCAATGTTGGGGTAAAATATATCCTGTTGTGTTTCTATCTTAATGTTAGTGAGTTTAATGAGGAAAGAGTAGACTGGAAAGAAGTCCTGTATGAACTACCTTGAAGAAATTGAGTTAAAAGAGTGGAAAGAAGGTGACTGTGATCACTTACAGATTCTCAGACAGGAAATTTGCCCTGTGTGGAACTATCAAAAGGACACTTGTCTTGTACTTTTGAGTTATTTTATGGACACTACTGACAAGGAATGAAGGACTTACCTGGGCATAGGCGCCTGGGGTGAGCCATCTCCACTGAGGAGTTCCCCACTGCTGTACTCCCACACCCTGTTGCTGCTGATGTAGGATATTATCAATGGTAAGTATATATCAATACACACACACACACAAACTATTTAAGGGAAGAGTACAATGTTGGTAAATCTGGAGCAACCGATTCCTCCAAACTATTAGAAGCAACAGATCATCATTTTTCTCAATCTGGTCTTGTTTCCTGGTATACATTGGAGGAATCAAGTTTCTCTAATGTACCAAAAGTATACTCTCCCTTAATAACACATAAAACAGACTGAAAACTTTATTTGATTTATCACTCCTTCCCCGATACATAAAAAACTGACCCAAGGCTAGAGCTGCTATACAAAAAACAATTATATAGTGTAGAGTCAGCAGCAAAAGTCTTGTCGCCACATTTGCTAAGCCATGAATAATTGCAGTATGGAAATATAAAGCTTATAATATAATATGGGCTTATAAACTGATGACTCATATTGGTTTAATAATGTGCCCCGGAATAGTTAATTAAATTCTGTATGGTGAATGTGTTTGTTTAATTATTATACTTTATATTATTATCCTTCAAGAAAGCTGGTGAATGTGTTTGTATGTTTGTTTCCTTTATACTATCCTTCAAGAAAGCTGGTGAATGTGTTTGTATGTTTGTTTCCTTTATACTATCCTTCAAGAAAGCTGGTGAATGTGTTTGTATGTTTGTTTCCTTTATACTATCCTTCAAGAAAGCTGGTGAATATGTTTGTATGTTTGTTTCCTTTATACTATCCTTCAAGAAAGCTGGTGAATGTGTTTGTTTGTTTGTTTCCTTTATACTATCCTTCAAGAAAGCTACGAGTGAGGTGGCGATAGGACTTTTACAATAACAGTACAGTATATCAAATGAGACACGCGTTGAATAGTTTAATACTTACTGCTGGCTGGTATTGGTACTGGTGTTGAGGATAATAGAGGGGTTGGTGTGCATACATAATGGCGGGATAACCAGAGGGTGTGGTAGGTGCCTGTGCTTGTGGTGCCTGGTGGGGGAATGTGGTGTGGTGGTGGTGGTGGTATTCTGAGGGTGCCGCCGCCGCCGCCGCCAACATGGGGATGGTGGTGCTGCCGTAACCCGGGTACGAGGCGCCGCTGCTGAAGAACACCGTGCCGCCGCTACCGACCACACTCCCGCCGCTGTTTTCTATCACCCTCGGAGAGTACGTCTGTGAACCGTGCAAAATACGGTAAATATAAACAAAATACCGCAATTAGAGTACTATGTCTATAGAGGAATGGAACAAAATACCGCAATTAGAGTACTATGTCTGTAGAGGAATAGAACAAATTACCAGAAGCAGTGGTGTGTGTCAAAAACATACATATAACTTTATAAAGAAAAATATGATAATTGTGTTTTAAAATATGGGAAATTATGAGCTTGACTCAATCCTATAAAGATACAAATAGGTAAGAACACACACATACACACGCTCACACACACAAAGTGGCCAATAGTACAAATTTATCCTAAGGAAACAATGTACACTCACAATCAAAAATATGTATCCAGGTTTTGTTATTAAAGTTTCGAATCATATGACACACTAGTGAACCAATTACAACACTTATTATCCTGTTTCATATTTGTATCCAGGTCTTGTTGTCGAAATTTTGAATCATTTGACACACTAGTGAACCAATTACAACACTTATTATCCTGTTTCATATTTGCATGAGCTCGCTAATTACTCGATCAAGCTATTTGGAAGCAAGCCTGGATACCTTATATATTTAGGATTGTGAGTTTACCTGGTTCCAAATACATACTGTACCTTTATATAGCCAACATCACTGACTTGTTTCTTGATGGCAGGTGCAATGTTTAACTTTCTGTCTTTGAGCATTATGTTGTCAGCCTGGAAAAGAGATGAGAGACACTTTAGACACCCTGTGATGTAGTCGGAAAATTAGGAGTTACACGAGTCCTTCAAATATTGCCACGAAACGACGCCTAAATGGAAGGAGCTTGAGTTTTAATAAGAGTCCTTCAAATATTGCCACGAAACGACGCCTAAATGGAAGGAGCTTGAGTTTTAATAAGAGTCCTTCAAATATTGCCACGAAACGACGCCTAAATGGAAGGAGCTTGTTTCATGGTGTGGTTAGGAGGAATCAGAAGCCTTCAAGATTCATACACAATTACAGGGTCCTTAATTGAATGAGGGAAGTACTGTACAGTGTTGGTAAATCTGGAGCAACTGATTCTTCCAAACTATCCCCAAGCAACAAAAAAAAAACAATATTTATTTTTATTCATCTGATCCCGTTTCCTGGCAAACTTTGGAGGAATCTAGGCACTCCAATGTAACAAAATATCTTACACCTGCTGGGCTGTACCACCAATTACTGTGTCTAACTGTACACTATCACTACATTTTCTAAATTCATTATTGGTAGGAGTCGTAATCTGTTTTCTAGTAAAGATTATAAAGAGAGAACATGAATAACTACATTGGTAATAAATACAAATCATCTATATGGCCTGGATGATCTGATAGTCTAACTGATATAATACTGGATTTTCAGGCTCAATGTCATTATTAATAAGTAAAACATTTCTAATATTAATATATTGACCAATATTTTCCTCAGGTCACTTTACATGTCAAATTTAATAGCTAACCTGGAAAGCTAAACTAGAATATAATAATAGGGTTAAGTAACAGCCTGTAACAATATATATATGCCCTTTGCTATTTGATACAGACAGTACTGAGAGTATAATAAATAATAAAGTGTAAGTGTGTATTCGTCAACAAACTATTGTTGGCACCACAAAGTATTATTTTCTTTATCCCATGCTCTGTAAATAGTTTTCACTTTGGTGCCAATCAGACAGAAAACATTTACACCAATACATACCAGGTCTAATTTAGCCCAAAATAATAAGTTAATCAACAAATCAATTGGGTTCATTCTAAACAGAAATTATTTTGCTCTATCAGACCAGTGGGGTTTCCTTATGACAAGAAACATGTTGTACTTCACCAAATACTATTCTATATTTTATCCATACACTAAATAAAATGTTGTGCTTCAAAGTCAAGACTAAAATATATAAACTGTAATATAGACAGTAATATAGACTGTAATATAGACTGTAATATAGATTGTAATATAGACTGTAATATAGACTGTAATATAGACTGTAATATAGACTGTAATAGACTGTAATATAGATTGTAATAAAGACTGTAATATAGACAGTAATATAGACTGTAATATAGACTGTAATAAAGACTGTAATATAGAGTGTAATATCTTTTACCTCTTGTGTAAGTCGTCTGGCTTCCTCTTCCGTTTCAAAGGTAACAAAGCCATATCCCTTGGACACTCCAGCTCGGTCATTGATTATCTTGGTGGCCTTGACACTTCCATATTTTGAGAAGAGTTCCAACAGATCCTGCTCCGTGGTACTGGCTGAGATACCACCCACAAATACTCTTTAAAAAGGTAAAAAAAAAAGAGAGAAAAGACAAATCATTACACAATATACAGGTATGATAATTCTCTATATACATGTATATCTTTTTATTTGATCTGTACTATCAAAGACAAAATTAGTGTCGTGAAATCTGGTGAAAATAAATGGTAGAGGTCTATCCATACTGGGCTTCTGACTAACTAATAACCAGATTATTATTATTATTATTATTATTATTATTATTATTATTATTATTATGAACATTACTGTGGTGGGACTTTAATTATGTTTCACAAGTTATATATTACATTATTGGACTAGACAGTAACATGAGTTTTGTCTTTGATAATACACACACATACTGGTATATGGAGATAAAATGAAATACATCACTGAAAAAAATGGTCATGTTAAAAAGGAAACACCTACAGCAATATATGTTTCTTTATGGAGAAGCAAAAACTACAGAAATGTAATGTAATACTCTGGACTCATTATTGTAATTATTCAAAATTACTTAAGCTATCTTCATATAAATTTTTAGTATATATCCTGATTGCATATTTTGTTGAAGGGTAAAGATTAATTATAATCTAGCGGTACAGTTGGGCAAGTAGAAAAAAGTGCAAGAAAAATATGGCTGTACATGGCATCTGGCAATTCTTTGTAATATAATCCCACATAAATTATAAAAAATATGAATGAATATCTGAGAATCCAAAGACCATGTAAAGTGAAATGTGATTGGCTGAACTTTGAGTGGTGATGAAGATGTTGTCATATACAGCCAGATTTGTCTTACACTTTCTACTTGCTATACTGGACATTAAATGCCTCGTCTCACCTGTTGGGTACCAAGGTTCCATACTTTGGTGCATTGTTGCCAACACTACTTGGAGCTGGGGAAGGGGAGCCTGATATTTCTGCACTATTAGTACTAGACTGGAAAATGACAAAAAACAATTCATTAGTCATGTATCGTAGTTTGAACATTTCACAACATCAAGAATATGTTAGAATTATATATATACAGTATAATAATTGCTTTCATATAGTATATACTCTGCAAAATAACCACCATGTTATATTATCATAAAATAGGATCTTCTAAGTCATTAGCCCTGTAAAAATCATAATATATCTTTCATACAGCGATACCGGATACTTTAATTCAAACGAATTGTATAAACCTGTTTCAACAGTCGATACAGTCAGCAATAAAAGTGCTGGAACTCCCCTATGGATAGTAATAGTTAATTTCAATGTAAGGGCGGTTCCAACACTTTTTTAGCAGACCGTACTTAGCTTACAACCGGTACACTGGTAAGAATGCATCCTATACATCCTGGTATATATACTGTTATACTGATTGACTTGTACTGGCCTAGGCTTGCAAAAATCAAATTCATTCATGAGTGTACACATTAATTCTTATTTGTCCTCATTCACTGTATTTGTAACCTGACTTGTTCTCAATATGTTTTTAATGTTTTTATTTTACATATACATCCCTAAATAGTTTACTGCGAACTTTTTGCCTTGTATATCCTCCACCACCACCACACCATATTATTACTTTATTGAATATGTAGGTCATATGCTATACGGTACTGCACTTATCATTATAACCTAGAATATAATTAATATCCTATTCCAACCACATACTAGAATTTACTATCAGACACAGGAATTCGTACACATGCTGCTGTTGTTATTGTTTGAGGGTTTACAGCATATAGAAAATGTAAGACTACAGTACATACTTGCAATACTCCATCATTACAGTAGTAGGTTTGTTACTTTGGTAATTACCATGTCACTTAGTAGACCATTCATTGCAGTACTTATAGATTGATGAATAACCTCTCAACATAATTCTAGCCTGTGTAAGAATTCCTGCGACCAACCGTACATTTAGGGTATTGTAAAGCAGTGTATCTTTTTACTATCTATCTATAGCTCTGAGGAGGTGGCCGCAACAGAAGTGTCTCCAGTTTTCCCGTTCCAACACTCCCTCCTTACTTGGTCAAGCCCTAATCCTTTTTACTGGCAACAATATACAACTTCATTCAACTGACAGATTATCCTCTTATGTAAATGTAAACAGTATACTGAACCCACTTCAATACACCAAGAGATTATATAACTACATTCAGTACATACAATATTTATACCCAGCACTATACAACATAAGACATGAAGGGATTACTTCAAATGTATTCAAACTTTCCTACAATTGTATGGATAAAAAGTACCAAAGCAATATAATTAACTTGATATAAACAATCTAAACCCTATTTGACTTGATATAAACAATTTAAACCCCTATTTGAATTGCTATATGTATATTAAAACCCTATTTGACCTGATATAAGCATTTTAAAACCCTATTTGACTTGATATAAGCATTTTAAACCCCTAGGTAACTTGATATACACAATTTAAAACCCTATTTGACTTGATATAAACAATTTAAAATCCTATTATACAAGAGTCAATATTAAAATGCAGTCGGCCTCTTCACCAAAACATTCCAGGCGCGTCCAGGAATATTAAATGCACAAAGCCCGGACTGACCTATTACTATACTCCAACTTTCACTACAGTACTGTATTGTAACGCTGCTGCCTTCTTCATTACTCTAACTTAAATACCCGATAGTTTGCGAATGTTAAATTTGTATCTCTCCCTCTTTCATACCCTGCCCTTTTTTTACTGTATATATTTACAGTATAGGCTATTTATTTAAGAGGACTTTTTTTGGTACATTGGAGTGCCTGTTTCCTCCAAAGTATGCCAGGAAACAGGACCATAAATTATGAACAAATATATAGGTCTATAGCCTAATGGTGTTCTGTTACTTGCAATAGTTTGGAGGAATCAGTTGTATGCTCCATTTCCAAAGCTAATTTTGGAATTAGCCTGACCTCATCTAACCTGACCTAACCTAGACAGCAGCAGACTACCGGGATCTAACCTGTACAAACTACCGGGACCTAACCTGGGCAGACTACCGGGACCTAACCTGTACAAACTACCAGGACCTAACCTGGGCAGACTACCGGGACCTAACCTGTACAAACTACTGGGACCTAACCTGGGCAAACTACTGGGACCTAACCTGGGCAAACTAATGGAACCTAACCTGGGCAAATTAATGGGACCTAACCTGTACAAACTACCGGGACCTAACCTGGGCAAACTACTGGGACCTAACCTGGACAAACTACTGGGACCTAACCTGGGCAAATAAAACTACTGGGACCTAACCTAACCTGGGCAAACTACTTGGACCTAACCTGGACAAACTACCGGGACCTAACCTGGACAAATAAAAATACTCGGACCTAACCTGGACAAACTACCGGGACCTAACCTAACCTGGGCAAACTACTGTACTGGGAAATAGCCATCATAAAGTACAGGACAGGTGTGAGAATGAGGTGGAGGGGCAAACATAGAGTGAGGTGGAGGGATGGAGTCGAGAGGTATGTGGTGGGGAATGCTAGCTCCTATGTACAGTTGCCCTAAAAAGGTATTGCGACAACTATTGATACAACATTAAATATATTAATGTCCATAGTTGTTTGTAGGGATTATAAGTATGCATTACAGAAGGATATGTATATTTCCTTTTGTTATACATGCTTATAAGTATGTATTACAGAAGGATATGTATATTTCCTTCTGTTATACATGCTTATAGTCCATATACAAATAGTTGTGGATATTACTAAGGTTAAAGTTCCATCAAAATTTGTTGCAATACCTTTTTTGGCAACTGTACCACTGATTTGGTTTATATGAACGGTACATAGAGGCCTGTTCCCATTGAGGTATGTTAGGGAGGGGGAGGTGAAGGGATGGAGTTGAGAGTGAGGTGGAGGGGCGGAGAGGGAGGGGGAGGTGGAGGGACGGAGGGGGAGGTGGAGGGGCAGACCGAGGGGGAGGTGGAGGGACGGAGTTGAGTGGTATGGGGTGCCGTCTGTCAATAGATAGATATAGATAGATAAATAACAATATCAATACCTAATTAAATCACTCATCCCTCAATAATAATAATAATAACTAATTAAATCACTCATCCCTCCATAATAATAATAATAACTAATTAATTTACTCATCCCTCCATAATAATAATAATAATAACTAATTAATTCACTCATTCCTCCATAATAATAATAATAATAATAATAAAGTCATGCTTACACGTATATACATACATACATACATATCTGTCAGTCAGTCAGTCATATCCCCCCCCCCATCATCACGAATGTATAATAATAAAAAAAAATCTATGTATGTGTATGTATGTATATATATGTGTGTGTGTGTGTACCTGTATGTATGTATGTATGTGTATATAATAACCACGAGTGTGTATAAAAAAAATGGTTCTATATTTGCGTGTGTATGTATATGTGGATGTATGTACGTATGTGTGTGTATGTATATATATATGTGTGTGTGTTTGTACCGGTATGTATGTCTGTATGTATGTGTGTGTATATAATCACCACGAGTGTATGGAAAAAAAATGGTTCTATATTTGCGTGTGTATGTATGTATGTACGTATGCGTGTTAATGTATACGTGTGTGTATGTATGTAAACGTGTGTGTATGTATGTAAACGTGTGTGTATGTATGTGTGTATATCCTCAAACAAACCCAAAACCCGCCGGTCCAATTACATACACACGCATACACACACACACATTATATTCCACACACCATATACACACACACATACATACATACACATTATATTCCACACACCATCGGCCATTTTTACTTCATTATACTCAAAATGGAAATCCCATTACTATACACACACATACATACATATACGTACACAGATACATAAAAACACACATACATATAGGCCCTATATATAATACATACACACACACACACATTATACTCTACACACACACACGTACATGATTATTCCACGTACATAATACAATTCTATACTTCATAATACTCACCATATTTACATTTTTTCCCGGTGGATAATCATGAAAGAGCTTCCATTATTGTACAAACACATACACACAAACACACACACGTACATTATATTCCACACACACATACACACATACATAATACTTCATTATACTCACCATATTTACATTTTCTGAGTGTATAATCATTTTTTCCCGGTGGATAATCATGAAAGAGCTTCCATTATTGTACACACACATACACACACACATACACGATTTATTCTACGTACATAATACAATTCTATACTTCATAATACTCACCATATTTACATTTTCCGAGTGTATAATCATTTTTTCCCGGTGGATAATCATCATGGAGCTTCCATTATTGTACACACACATACACACACACATACACGATTTATTCCACATACATAATACAATTCTATACTTCATAATACTCACCATATTTACATTTTCTGAGTGTATAATCATTTTTTCCCGGTGGATAATCATGGAGCTTCCATTATTGTACACACACACACATACACACACACGTACATTATATTCCAC
The DNA here is from genome assembly GCA_034508575.1 of Petrolisthes manimaculis. Lineage (NCBI taxonomy): Eukaryota > Metazoa > Arthropoda > Malacostraca > Decapoda > Porcellanidae > Petrolisthes > Petrolisthes manimaculis. Next base: position 208,494 of record JAWZYT010001965.1, read on the forward strand.
ACACACATACACAATACAATTCTATACATCATAATACTCACCATATTTACATTTTCTGAGTGTATAATCATGAATGATGGTGTATAACCCAGCAAACAACAGCAGCAACAACAAAACCCAACACTGTCCTTCACTACTACAACACTGCCACTCCACTGACTATAATAATAATGTATTACCACTAACACCACTACCAGTAACCAGTCACTACCAGTACCACCACTACTAACACCAAGAAGGGGAACCAACACGTATTTTACCCTAACTACAAACATCGTATTTTCCCCATTTACCTCAACAAATTTCCCTATAGTTTATTTTTTTATAGTTTATTTTTTTTATATAGGTGGGAATTAAAGTATAAAGTATAAATATTTGTATGATAGATATATTTAGCTGTATGTCACTTAATATGTATGTAATGAGGAAGTTGTATGAAGGGAGATAGTAGTGTTTATATTACACTATATGGAGTGGAAATTAACATGTGTGAAGAGAATTTTGTACAATATATAATTATGTAGTGTATAGATGAGATGTGTGAGATGTATGTATAATCAAGGGAATCAATTAAATCCATATAGGAAGAATCAAATCAACCCTATAATAAATCAGACCCAGAAATTGATTCATATAATATACAGTCAGGAATAATGAAGTAAAGATAAAGATAGGTGATTACATGTGTCTCAGGGCTAAAATGTGTGTGTGTATGTGTGTGTGTGTGCCTGTGTGTGTGTGTGTGTGTCCCTGGCAATTACCAATATTCTTCATACAGCATTTCGTTTGGTAAAAAAATTCCCCTTGTATGTACTCCTGAACATTCTTTATATAATTTCCCCAAGTGGTGCCTCTAATAATTCCCCATATCTAGATAAAATTCCCCATAGTTGGTAACACTGTTCACCACCACCACTTCTTCCACACACACACCACCTCCTCCACCACATCAGAGTTGCCAATACACGCAATGGCTAACCTCGCTCGCTACACAAACTTCTCGCTACACAAACATTGCTACATACAAGTACAGTCAGTCAGATAAAATAAAACCTTGATTGATTGATTTTAAGGGGGTGCGGTAATAGGGGACAGGCTTGGGGGTTAGGAGGATAGGCTTTGGGGGGAAAGGGTTAGGGGGGTGCGGGAATAGGGGACAGCTGCTAGGCTTTCTACCCCCCAATTAAAGTCTGTCGATCCCCCTATTCCCGCACCCCCCAAACAACCCCCAAGCCTGTCCCCTATTCCCGCACCCCTTAATAAAAATACTACTGTTTTTTGTGTAACGTTCTTTACACAGAAGAATAAATTTAATAATACAAGCTTAAATTAGGCTAAATTATATTATTAATTAATTTCTACATTATTCTATTAATTAAATGTGGCTTTATATAAGTAAGTATTAATTTCACAGAAGCATATCATAACTAATAAACATTATTAATTATGCATCTGTGGGATTCATAACTCGAAAAAAATGAATAGGCATTAAAAAAAATCTATAACATCTAGCAAGTCCCAATACTCGCTATTATTTAGTGGTAATAAAAGCTACTCTGGCAACACTGGTTTTATATAGTCCGCGCACTGCTCCACGCATAACCTATTTTTAGTGTAGGGGCGGTTACCTTCTCTATCTACATACCTACATGTTATAGATAAATTAATTTCACGATAATTAGCAAGGAAAAATAATACAAAATAAATGATTCATGGCAAGGGTCAAATAGTTATATATATAGATGTATATTATTATTTTTACTCGATATGGGTAGGCGACGACTCCCCCGTTACTTCAGAATGGATTGACCCTCCTCCTTCCTTGACATTGGGGATGTGGAGTATAAACCAACAAAAAGAATTTATTAAAATAACTGATGATAATTGTTGCTTGTACTATGTAATGTTATGTCAGTAATGTAAACAAAAATATATTATAGAATAAGAAGTAAAATAAATAATAATGAGAACATTTTAATTATTATTTTGGTGTTTACATTATGCATCCCTTGAAATGCATTTAATTATCATTTCTCTGTTGCAGTTGTTCACATTTAATAATTAATTAAATAAACAAATAAATACACCAATAATAATATATTTATCATAAATAAATATATAAATAATTATCTGCCACAGAGTTTTTTATTATTATTGGTTTTACTTTAGTTATTCCTGTACAAAAATTATTATCGCATTCCGTACACTCACTCTCTCTCTCTCTCTCTCTCTCTCTCTCTCTCTCTCTCTCTCTTGTATGGAGGTGAAGAACGAGGGGAAAATTAATTGAGACTAATTTATTTATTATTATTATTATTATTATTATTATTATTATTATTATTATTATTATTATTATACAGTTAGGTATTTTTCTAATTTCGTATTTTCTGAACACACATACACACACACAAAGGTTAAATACCATCATTTTAATTCTAATTTACTACACACACACACACACACACACACAATGCATGTTTATCTTGCCTAATGTTTGTTGTAGCTTTATGTCTATTAAAAACAAACAAATTCTGTGTGTGTGTGTGTGTGTGTGTGACATTGTATTCTCTCTCTCTCTCTCACATTGTACTCTCTCTCTCTCTCTCTCACATTGTACTCTCTCTCTCTCTCTCTCTCTCATTGTATTTTGGTCTGGTGTCAGTGAGCCAGACTATATACTCTCTCTCTTCTCTCTCTCTACACACACATACACACATACGTTCATCCACACGCACACACACACACACACACAGGTTCATCCATGCTACACACACACACATACACGTTCATCCACACACACACACACACACACACACATTCATCAACTACTACTACTACTACCACCACCACTACTACTACCACCACCACCACCACTACTACTACTACTACTAGTAATAATAATAGTAATAGTAGTAGTAGTATCACCACTACCACTACCACTACTACTACCACTACCACTACTACTACCACTACCACTACTACCACTACCACTACTACCACTACCACTACCACACGTGTCTGGACTATTTTTATAAGGGAGTAAAACACACGAGGCTGTAACAACAAAAATACAATACTATAAAATGCTATACAAATACTATACAAATATACTATAGAAATATAATACCTTTTATACAATATGCTATGAAAATACAATACTATATATTATACGATACAATATATTTTTTATTTCCTTAGGCTATTCTTAATCTGTTTTTTCTGTTCTCATTTTGCTGTTCTTTCTGTTCTCCTTTTGCTGTTCTTTCTGTTCTCCTACTCTTGTATTTCTTGTTCTTTTTCTGTTCTCTTTCCTCCTCATTTTCTTTCTGTTTTCTTTTCTCTCTCCTTCTCCTTCTCTTTCTGTTCTTCCTCCTCTCTTCTCCTTATAATAATATTCTGTTTCTGTTCTTCCTCCTCCTCCTACTCCTCTTTCTCTTTCTTTCTCTCTCTCCTCCTTCTCCTTCCTCCTCTTTCTCTTCTTCCTCCTTCTCTTTCTTTTCTCTCCTCCTCCTTCTGTTTTCCTCCTCATATATATTCTTCTTTCTATTTATATTTTCTTTCCTCCTTCTACTCTCTTCCTCTCCTACTAGCTACTGTACTTCTCTTTTCCTTCCTTCTCCTCTTTCTCTTTTCTTTCCTCCTTCTCTTTCTCTTTTCTTTCCTCCTCCTTCTCTTTCGTTTCTCTCTCCTCCTATTTCTCTTTTCTTTCCTCCTCCTCTTCCTTACATTCTCTTTCTCTTTCCTCCTCCTCTTCCTCCCATTCTCTTTCTCTCTCTTTTCCTCCTCCCATTCTCTTTCTCTCTCTTTTCCTCTTCCTCCTCTCTTTCTCCCTCCTCCTCCTCCTCCTCCTCTCTTTCTCCCTCCTGTTCTTAATTCATTCTCTTCTCCTTCTCCTCCTCCTTCTACACACACACACAGACACACACATACAATAGGTTTAATTAAGAGAAGGAGGAGAAGGAGAGAGAACAGAAAGAGAAGGAGGAATAGAAAGATAGATAACAAAAAGAGAAGGAGGGAATAGGAGGAAGAACAGAAAGAGAAGGAGGAAGATAGAGAAAAGAAATAGGAGGAAGATAGAAAATAGAAAGAGAAGGAATGAAGAGGAGGAGGAAAGTGAACAGAAGGAGAACAGTAAAGAACAGACTAAAGAACAGACTTTAAGGAAATAAGAATATATTGTATCGTCTATAAAAAAAAAATAGTATTGTATTTTCATAGTACTGTATCATTTATATCGGCGGCGGCGGCGGTACGGCGGCGGCGTCGACAACGTAAAAAAAATAAAAAAAAATAAAAAAAAACTAATTATTAAAAAAACGACGGTAGCGGCGGCGGAGGCAGCGGCGATGGCGGTGGCGGCGGGGCGGCGGTGCGGCGGCGGCGGGGGGGTGGCGGCAGCGGCGGCGGGGCGGCGGCGGCGGCGACGACGAATAAAAAAAAAAAAAAAAAACTAACCTGGGCAAGTTAACTACTGGGAACTAACCTGGACAAGTTAACTACTGGGAACTAACCTGGACAAGTTAACTACTGGGAACTAACCTGGGAAAGTTAACTACCGGGAACTAACCTGGACAAGTTAACTACTGGGAACTAACCTGGACAAGTTAACTACTGGGAACTAACCTGGACAAGTTAACTACTGGGAACTAACCTGGACAAGTTAACTACTGGGAACTAACCTGGACAAGTTAACTACTGGGAACTAACCTGGACAAGTTAACTACCGGGAACTAACCTGGACAAGTTAACTACCGGGAACTAACCTGGACAAGTTAACTACCGGGAACTAACCTGGACAAGTTAACTACTGGGAACTAACCTGGACAAGTTAACTACCGGGAACTAACCTGGACAAGTTAACTACCGGGAACTAACCGTGGTAGAGTACAGCAACAACTGGACTTCCAAACCGGGGTCAAAATACTGGGACCAAGCCGGATCTGGCAACACTGAACTCCTGAAACATTACTATTGAACTTCATAACAAAAGGGAGTGTGGTAACAGTGGTAAATATTGAAAAAAATGACCATAATAGTGTATTGATTTTTTAACTTCATTACCCACTAATTTAAAACATTCTAAGACTATTTTCTTCTATGTCATTTCCTCCTCAAAAGCCCCATTTCCAAGATAGGGCATTTTAAAATTAGCCTGACCTGACCTAGCCTAACCTAGACCTAACCTGGGCAGACTACAGGGACCTAACCTGGGCAGACTACCGGGACCTAACCTGGGCAGACTACCGGGACCTAACCTGGGCAGACTACAGGGAAATAATCGTGATAAAGTATTGTACCATAAATAATAAGGGCAAAATACTGGGCCCTAGCCGGATCTGGCAACGTTGCTACAAAATGGTAATTCTTTCAATAATACCCTAATAAATATAATTATAAGCTTTAGTTGAGTCTTTTAACTAATGAAATAATTCCAATGGAGATATTATTGTGAATTTAATTACTGTCTCTAGGAGGAATTTGCTTATTTATTGAAAGAATTACCGTTTTGTAGCAGTGTTGCCAGATCCGGCTAGGTCCAAGTATTTTGCCCTGATCATTTCCTGTATTTTACCAAGGTTAGGTTCCAGTAGTTTGCCCAGGTTAGGTCCCGGTAGTTTGCCCAGGTTAGGTCCCAGTACATGTAGTTTGCCCAGGTTAGGTCCCGGTAGTTTGCCCAGGTTAGGTCCCGGTAGTTTGCCCAGGTTAGGTCCCGGTAGTCTGATGTGGTCTAGGTTAGGTTACGTAAGGTCAGGCAAATTTCAAAATAGCCAATCTTGGAAAAGGGAACATTTGTAAAGGACTCACCAACAGAAACACACACCATGACGTCTGTACTGGGACCAACGCTGACGACACTACACCACCACGCCCACACCTGCCACGGGAGACTACTACCACTACTACTACTACTACCACCCAATCACCGTCACATGATGGGCACCACGACCGGTAGACGCGGAAACGACGGAAAATCGAATACCCGCGTCGGGAGATTCGGCCATCGTCTCGGAAGCGCAGTCGGGGATTCCGTCGTCATCCGCGGCAGGCCTTACGGGGTGTGGGGGGGGTCCTCATTCTCCTCCTCCGGTACGGGTAATTCGTCGTCCTCATTCTCATCCTCCGGTACGGGTAATTCGTCGTCCTCATTCTCATCCTCCGGTGCGGGTAAATCGTCGCCGCCTCCGCCCGTACTGAAGAACGCTGAGGACCTGGCCGAGTTTATCAAGGAACGTGTGTCCAATGTGTTGGTGATGGTCGGGGCCGGCATCAGTACGCCATCAGGCATTCCAGATTTTAGGTATATACTGTGTACTGTATAACATATTTTTATTTTAGAATTACTGTATATAAAAAAATAATTAGTATCTTTGGTATATAACAATTAGTATTTTAGGTATACTGTATAATATAATAAAAAGAATTACTGTAGTATTTTAGATATATACCTTATATTAAAAAGAATTAGTATTTTAGGTATATAACAAAAATAATTAGTATTTTTGGTATAGGCCTACTGTATAACAATTAGTATTTTAGTTAGGGTACAGTATAGTATATAAAAAAAACAATTACTGTAGTATTTTAGGTATATAAAAAAAAACATTAGTATTTTAGGTATATAACAAAAACAATTATTTCACATTAATCTAACTATTTCTTGGAGGAAAAGGCTCTTAATTCATCACCCAAATTGCATTACAAAGTCCAGTACAGTACAGTAATAGGAATGGAACGATGAAGAGAACTGTACATGTACCGCAAAGTACTGTACTGTAGTAGAATGTAATTATATCTCTGTACTGTACTCATTGTAATTCCACCCTCCCGAAGTACTGTACATGTAGTTTTAATAATAGTACCTTTAGAATGTAATGATATCTCTGTACAATACTCAATGTAATTTCTCCAAAGTACTGTACTATGTATACTGTACTGTACTTATTTAATATTACCCACCTTTAGAATGTACAGTAATCATATCTCTGTACTGTACTCATTGTAACATTACCCCGAAGTACTGTCTGTACCTGTACTATTTAATATTATCCCCCATAACTTAGAAAATAATTATATCTCTGTACTGTACTCATTGTAATTCCACCCTCCCAAAGTACTGTACATTTAGCTGTTTAATATTAGGCCTACCCCCCCCCCCCCGTAAAAAATAATGATATTGCTGTACTCATTGTAACTTGTGTTGTGTGTGTGTGTGTGTGTGTGTGTGTGTGTGTGTGCATGTGTGTGTGTGTGTGTGTGCGTGCGTGTGTGTGTGTGTGTGTGTGTAGGTCGCCTGGTACTGGACTATATGACAACTTACAGAAATATAACCTGCCATATCCGGAGGCCATCTTTGACATTGATTACTTCATGACGGATCCCCGACCTTTCTACACCCTCGGTAAGTCCACGGAAACATAAAGAAAGGGTTGATTGATTGATTAAGGGAGAAACTACAGTGCTATACAGTATTTATATGTATAGTTGCCAAAAAAAGTATTGCGACAAATCTTGATGGAACTTTAACCATAGTAATATCCACAACTATTTGTATATGGACTGTAAGCATGTATAACAGAAGGAAATATATATATCCTTCTGTAATACATACTTATAACCATGTATAACAGAAGGAAATATACATATCCTTCTGTAATACATACTTATAATCCCTACAAATAATTATGGACATTAATAAATTTAATGTTGTATCAATAGTTGTTGCAATACCTTTTTTGGCAACTGTACATATCACCTTAACTTTGACACTATTAAATTGTATGAAGAGTAGATATAGCCTAAAAAAAAACATAATAAATTGGTAAAGAGATGGTTGGACAGACAGAAAGACAAAGAGACAGGCAGACACAGACAGACAGATGGACAGATAGACAGATAGATAGAGACAGAAAGACACTAACAGAGACAGAGAGAGACAGACAGAGACAAAGAGACAGGCAGACACAGAGAGACAGATGGACAGACAGACAGATAGATAGAGACAGAAAGACACTAACAGAGAGACAGAGACATAGATATAAAGACAGAAAGAAAGACACACACAGTCAGACAAACAGAAAGACACACATGCAGAGACAGACACACAAACACGCACAGACAGACAGAGACAGACAAGACAGAAAGACACACAGAGACAGACAAATATAAAGACAGACAGAAAAATACAAACACACACACACAGACAAAACAACAAACAAACAAACACACAAAAGCAAAAAATTCAATGACACTAAATTCAACCAACAATATACAGTACTCATATTTATTTCAATGTTTTTTTTTCAGCTCAAGACCTGTACCCCGGTATTAACTACAGCCCCAACACCACCCACCACTTCCTACACCTACTACACCTACAACACAAACTACAGATCATATACACACAGAACATTGACGGCTTGGAGAGATGTGAGTGTTAATTTATTTTACTTTATTTTAATTTCTACTGTTGTGTGGACCGCCAGCACACGTGGATACATTAACCTTTGTATACAGCAGTGTAAACTCCCTCCCCCCTTATGGTCCCTTCAGGGCTGGTGTCATGGAAGGTACGGCCCCACTTGTAGCTCTTGTGGTAACATGGACCTGGGCCCACAACACTGGCTGTGGGATCAAAGCCTTTCCCCCAATGAGGCCCCCAGACTCCCTGGTCCAGTAAGCTGTGGTTCCATTTCCTTGGGATGTGCTTCGGTAGCCCACTAAGCCCAGGCATATAGGGACATACAGCCCCTCCTTTATTTTAATTTGTTTTTTTACTGTGACCGTCCAACCCCATCCTAAATGGGAAAATGCGGACGTTAAACGAAAATGATGATGATGATGACTGTGACCAGAGTGGACTAGGGGTGTGTGTGTGTGTCAGGAGGACATTCTGCCCAGGGAGAACATCTACAACAACTTTATTTTAATTTACTTCTTTGGCTTAGAATTAGAGGGATATATACAGTATTATGAAGGCCATTGTGTGTGTGTGTGTGTGTGTTAGAGGGATATTGTGTGTGAGTGTGTGTGTGTGTTAGAGGGATATTTTGTGTGTGTGTGTGTGTGTGTGTGTGTTAGAGGGATATTGTTTGTGTGTGTTAGAAGGATATTGTGTGTGTGTGTGAGTGTGTGTGTGTCTGTTATATATTGTAGATAGATGAGTTTAATTAGGGGTGTTGTGTGAGAGTAGGGGACAGGCTTGGGGGGGGGGGGATTGGGGGTGCGAAATATGGGGACAGACTAGGGGGGGTAGGAAGCCTTCAAGCCTGTCTCCCTTGTTCCTGCACCCCCCCCACTCCCCCAAGTAAGCCTGTCCCCCTATTCCCACAAACCCCTAACCCCCCCTATTCCCAAAACCCCCTATCCCCGTCTCCCTACTCCCCCCCAAGCTTGTCCCCTATTCCCATCTCCCTACATCCCCCCCCCTCCAATGTCCCCCTATTCCCGCACCCCCAAGCCTGTCCCCTACTCCCACACCCCCTTATATTAACCGGTACTAGTGACCAGTGGCAGGTATACCCGAGGACAAGGTGATGGAGGCCCACGGTACCTTCACCCGGGCATCGTGTACCCGGTGTGGTCGGAGGCACGATGGTCAACGGGTGAAACAAGCCATAGTGGACGGTGATGTGCCGGTGTGGTGTGATGAACCCAAGTGTAAGGTAAACAACAACAATATACAACTATAATAATATAAATAACACATGTAAATAACAGAGAAATAATGTAAATAATAATATAGGCCTATAATAACAGAGAAATGATGTAAATAATAATACAGGCCTATAATAACAGAGAAATGATGTAAATAATAACACAGGCCTATAATAACAGAGAAATGATGTAAATAATAATACAGGCCTATAATAACAGAGAAATGATGTAAATAATAACACAGGCCTATAACAAGTGTAAGGTAAACAACAATACTACACCACTATAATAATGTAAATAATGTAAATAAAAGAGAAATAACTATGTACATAAATACACAAAGAAAGAATGTAAATAACACAAGGGAATAAAGACATACAGTAAATTATACCAGGGAATAATAACACCGGGAAATAATGTAAATAACAGAGAAATAATGACATAAATAATACAGGGGAATATAATGTAATTGACTCAAAGGAAGATTGTAAATAACACAAGGAAATAAGGTTTACCTAATTAAAATAAAGTACAGTATACCAAATCAAAGTTTACCCCAAATCAAAGTATACCAAATCCAAGTTTACCCCAAATCAAAGTACTGTATACCAAATCCAAGTTTACCCCAAATCCAAGTTTACCCCAAATCCAAGTTTACCCCAAATCCAAGTATACCAAATCCAAGTTTACCCCAAATCCAAGTTTACCCCAAATCCAAGTATACCTAATCAAAGTTTACCCCAAATCAAAGTACTGTACATATACCAAATCCAAGTTTACCTAATAATAAAGTTAAGCTAATAAGAATGTCTCCTCCTTTCCTGTTGTCAGGGTAAAGTGAAGCCGGACATTGTGTTCTTTGGTGAGAATCTTCCCTCAGAGTTTTGGGACTATCACCACCACTACCTGCCCTTCACCGACCTACTGCTGGTCATGGGAACTTCACTACAGGTAAATACAAAAACCGGGTATTATTGTATTACTGGCAGTGATACCCGTCGTTGTCCGGGTGAAGATCCTACATGTGGTTTTGTTAATACATTTCCTCTAATTATTTTTCTGTGGAAGGAGTCCATTATCCGGTGTGATTGTTGGTCCCCCAGAGAAACCATGCCAGCTTTACAACCACAAAAGTTATCCCCCAAGCCTGTCCCCCTATTCCCCCAGCCCCTTTCTTTAATAAGTGTATAATGTTACTATGTGTATGTCAGATGTATCAATTTTCTGGTGTATTTTTTTACTAGGTCAGGTGTATATGTTTGCTGGTATAATATGTTAATGTGTATTTTTTTACTAGGTCCGGTGTATATGTTTGCTGGTATAATATAATATGTTAATGTGTATTTTTTTACTAGGTCAGGTGTATAGTATATGTTTGCTGGTACAGTATAATATGTTAATGTGTATTTTTTTACTAGGTCAGGTGTATATGTTTGCTGGTATAATATGTTAATGTGTATTTTTTTACTATCTCAGGTGTATCCGTTTGCTGGTATAGCCGAGGCAGTGAGTACACACACACCCCGAGTGCTCATCAACAGGACTCCAGCCGGTACAATTGGTAGTCGTCCCGGTGACCTCCACCTCACCGGGGACATTGTAAACAACATTAACACACTGGTGGAAGCTCTGGGATGGCAAGACAAGTTGAGACACATACAACAACAACAACAACAACAGTAAACAACATTAACACACTGGTGGAAGCTCTGGGATGGAGGGACAAGTTGAGACACATACAACAACAACAACAGTAAACAACATTAACACACTGGTGGAAGCTCTGGGATGGAGGGACAAGTTGAGACACATACAACAACAACAACAGTAAACAACATTAACACACTGGTGGAAGCTCTGGGATGGAGGGACAAGTTGAGACACATACAACAACAACAACAGTAAACAACATTAACACACTGGTGGAAGCTCTGGGATGGCAGGACAAGTTGAGACACATACAACAACAACAACAGTAAACAACATTAACACACTGGTGGAAGCTCTGGGATGGAGGGACAAGTTGAGACACATACAACAACAACAACAGTAAACAACATTAACACACTGGTGGAAGCTCTGGGATGGCAGGACAAGTTGAGACACATACAACAACAACAACAACAGTAAACAACATTAACACACTGGTGGAAGCTCTGGGATGGAGGGACAAGTTGAGACACATACAACAACAACAACAGTAAACAACATTAACACACTGGTGGAAGCTCTGGGATGGAGGGACAAGTTGAGACACATACAACAACAACAACAACACTCTAACAAAACAAAAGAGAATGAAGAATAATATAGACATACAACAACAACAACAACACTCTATCAAGACAAAAGAGAATGAAGAATAATATACAGTAAGTTTCTTTATTTAAATATTTGTATAGAATTAGGATAGAAGAACAGTGAAGAAGAACTCAAATTTCCTCATGAAAAAAAACTATACCAAAATAACTCAAATTTCTTTATGAGAGAAGAACACTACATATACCAAAACAAGAGACAGTCAAGAATAATATACAGTAAGTGTCTTTATTAAATATTTGTATAAAATTATGATAGAAGAACAGTGAAGAAGAACACAAGTTTTTTTATGATAGAAGAATACTGTACAGTCGTAGTCAATAATAATCATCCATATATGGGTATCTCAAACAATTTGCTATCTAATGTTTTCACGTTCACATAATTATGATGTTATTGTTTTAAGTAGTGTGTAGCTGCTTGTAATAAATTAAAAGATGGTAGTTAACATGTGTGTGTGTGTGTGTGTTATTGTTTTAAGTAATGCATAGCTGCTTGTATAATATTGAAAGATGGTAGTTAACCTATTTATTGGAAAGTTTATCATCTAAGGAACAGAGGGAAGCTGTCAATTAAACTCTTACGTGTATTACCCCTATAGGGATGATTATATTTGACCGCGACTATACACTCATATTTTCCTGCAGTACGGTATGAATCTTTTTTTATCCAGATTGGTAATAATGTCCCGTACCAGCTCAGCTCAGGACAATAGAAGTTATTAAAAATATTTTATTCAACACAACTGTTTACAATGAGATGTGTTTAGTTAATAATATCACATCATTTAGTATTATAAGATAACAAAATGTACAATATTGTTTACAGCATATAATACAGTTATATATATATATATATAATTATATTTTTACAGTAATGCTAAATTAATAACTTGCCTTAACTCTACTAAACACAACATTGTCTTTGGAAACAATACTTCCTCTGGTTATCTTTTGGGACCCGAGCTGTGATGTAGGCAGATGAAAATTGGAGTTTAGTGAGTCCTTCAAATATTGCCAAGAAACACACACACACACACACACACACACACACACACACACACACACCTACAGTCGTGGTCAATAATAATCATCCACATATGGGTATCTCAAACAATTTACTGTCTAATGTTTTCACGTTCACATAATATGACGTTATTGTTTTAAATAGTCTGTAGCTGCTTGTAGTAAATTAAAAGATGGTAGTTAACGTGTGTGTGTGTGTGTTATTGTTGTAAGTAGTGTGTAGCTGCTTGTATTAAATTAAAAGATGGTAGTTAACCTATATACTGGAAAGTTTATCATCTAAGGAACAGAGGGAAGAAGCTGTCAAACTCATACGTGAGTTACCCCTATATGGATGATTATATTTGACCGCAACTGTACATTGAAGCAGTATGTATCATGGTATAGTCAGGTGGAATGAGAAGCCACCAAGTCTCATACATACACATTTCACAGGGTCCTTAAATATGGGGGAAATTTTGTGTTGGTAAATCTGGAGCAGCTGACTGACTCAATCCTCCAAACTATTCCAAAGCAACAACAGAACAAACACCATTACATTTACTCTTCCGGTCCTGTTTGTTTCTCATTAGCATACTGTAGTGAGATATGTGTATGTAAATTATTAATGTATTGGCATAATTTACATACACATAATTATCTCACTACAGTACTATGGAGGAATCAAGGCACTCCAATGTACCAAAAATGAATTACTGTACCAAATTAATTAACATAAACAAAGATTTATGCATTAACGTTTATAATAATAATAATAATAATAATAATAATAATAATAATAATAATAATAATAACAATAACAATAATAATAATAATAATAATAATAATAATAATAATAATAATAATAATAATAAAAATAATAATAAAAACTGTACAAATATAAAAATATGAAATTGTTATTCCTTCCTTTTTTGGGTAAATGTTATCTCCAGTTTTTTATATATTCTGATTCCCTTATTACGTCTTTGATAATTATATACAGTACCTTCAATAATTATATACAATAGTGGATATATATAATGTAGAATCCAAGACTTAATAAATAGCCACACAAACCACTTCAAAACCCAAACATTATTGTCAATACTAATTAATTAAAAGGCCACTAGAATCTGTCAGGGTATTATATCCGAGTTTAAATATACAGTATAAAGGATTGATTATGGGTTGTTGAGCATATCCTGTATAATAATTAAGGCCTTACAACACAACACAACACAACACAACACAACAAAAACAAAACACAACACAACACAACACAACACAACAAAACACAACAAAAACACAACAAAACACAACAAAAACACAACACAACACAACACAACACAACACAACACAACAAAAACACAACACAACACAACACAACACAACAAAAACACAACATTCACTACGAGGCTAGAAGTGGGACAAAATAGATGTTATTTTTGGGTTGTAGGGGAAATTACTGTAAACTCGTGATATATATGTAATTTCTGACCAGAGTGTGAGGAGCAGAAAGCTTTGCATCGCCTGGTATTTATTGTTCATTTCTCCCCACCCAGTACACCTATAGAGGCTGAGTTCAAATGTAGGGTATGTGTGTGTGTGTGTGTGAGAGAGAGAGAGAGTGTGTGTGTGTGTGTGTGTGTGTGTGTGTGTGTGTGAGAGAGAGTGTATGTATGTGTGTGTGTGTGAGAGAGAGAGTGTATGTGTGTGTGTGTGTGAGAGAGTGTATGTGTGTGTGTGTGTGTGTGTGTGTGTGTGAGAGAGAGAGAGAGTGTATGTGTGTGTGTGTGTGAGAGAGAGAGAGTGAGTGTGTGTGTGTGTGTGTGTGTGAGAGAGAGTGTGTGTGTGAGAGAGAGAGAGTGTATGTGTGTGTGTGTGTGTGTGTGTGGTATTATAATGTACTGTAATGTAGTCTAAATACAGGTTAGTATATTATAAATACAGTAACACCACGGTCTCGCATACAACGTCCAATAGGTCGATAGAAGACGTCGTTCTCTATGAAATGGTTCTTTGTGATTCACGTAATTAACTTTTGGGGAAAATGACAATTGGTCCATCAATCACCAAAATTGTCCCTGAAATTAATATAATATACTTTTTAATTTTGTTCTTGCCTTAAGCCTACAGGGATGTATATTACAATTCGTATTAAGCATATTAAATACATATTACAATTTGTATTATGGTTTTCACAGGTGACTCATGTGACTGAGATGAGTCGGTGAAGGTGTGAAGTTGGTGGTTAACTCGTAATGACTAAAAACAAGCGAGTCACACAACGTAGGCTAGTAGGGGGAATGGAGAATGAGGGTAGGGGAAAGTAGAGGGAAGGAGCACGGGAGAAGTGGTGGGAACACACACACACACACACACACACACACACACACACACACACACACACACACACACACACACACACACACACACACACACACACACACACACACTTCACAGACGACAGTGATATCATTTTGTGACATGTTCATTATCATTTCCCTCGTTTTGTATAAGAACTAGGATTTGCTTCACAAATTTTCGCCCCCCCCCCTCGTTCTATATGGATGCAATCGTTTTGTAAAATAATGTTAAGCTAATATTTTGGTCGCTCGTTCTATATGAGAATCGTTCTATATGAGAATCGTTCTATATGAGAATCGTTCTATATGAGAATCGTTCTATGTGAGAATCGTTCTATATGAGAATCGTTCTATATGAGACCGAGGTGTACTTGTTTATCTTAATATTGTAATAAGGGTTAGTTAGTCATATAGTAATAAGAGTAATATAGTCGTTAGTATCCTTAATTTTACATCATATAAATTCACTAAGAACTAACATTTGTTATTATTTACCATACATGTTAATATCAATGTTAATTATATTATCAGTTAGTATAAATATTACCCTTTAATTAATAAGCATAAACTATGAATATTTACTATTACAGTGTACTATTAATATTTTCTCTTTTGTCTTATGAAATACTATTACTATTATTGTTTTATCTTTTGTTTTGTATATTTGTTAAGTTTTTCTAATATTGTGTAACGAAATACTATTATTATTATTATTGTTTTATCTTTTGTCTTGTATATTTAGTTTATCTAATATTGTGTAACGAAATACTAATATTATTATTGTTTTATCTTTTGTCTTGTATATTATAAAGTTGTTGTGATGTGTTACTTCTACTACTGTGTTGTCTTACACATCGAGGAGGAGGTGGTGGAGGAGGAGGTCTTGGTCCCAATGTAAGGGTGGAGGTGGTGGAGGAAGTAGATGTGTCTGTTGAACCTCTTGAAGCTTCATGTCCAACCTCAGTGTTATGGTATGTCACTGTGTCCAACTCAGAGCCTTGGGAAACCTGATACCCTGTCCCGGAGCCTTGGGAAATTTTATACCCTGTCTCGGAGCCTCGGGAAACCTGATACCCTGTCCCGGAGCCTTGGGAAACTGCCTGATACCCTGATTCGGAGCCTCGGGAAATCTTATACCCAGTCTCGGTGCCTCGGGAAGCCTGATATCCCAGGTCAGAGCCTCGAGAAGCCTGATACCCTGACTCAGAGCCCTGGGAAGCCTGATACCCAGTCTCGGAGCCTTGAGAAACCTGATACCCCAGATCAGAGCCTCGGAAGGTCTGAGCCTCCAACACAGGACTTTGGAATGTCTGACTTCCCACTTGAGAGCTCTGAGAAGATTGAGGCCCCAACTCAGAACTCTCATGAAGAACTTCTTTCCATCCAACTCTCTTGGTGTTTGTAGGTGTAACTTTACACAAGTCAGGCTGTACTTGTGTTGACTCCATGTGATCTGGTCTTATTGGGCTGCGATAACCAATATATCCACTAATACTATTGTGTCGTGTACATCCAAGTCCACTTCTTGTCCTGGGCTTAGAGTAACACACCAGGAACTCATTACCTTCTGTACCAACACCAACACCACCACCAGTAGTAGTAGTAGTAGTAGTAGCCTGAGTTACAGCATGAAGTTGTGGGTTACTACAACAACCAGTATCATGACAGGATGCATGATGGTGATGATGTACACACTGTAGACTGGTGTAGGTATAGTTGTGTACAGAGTGTGAACGTTGTAAGCCACTCACATGTGGGGACTTCAGACAACTTCTCCTTGGTTGTTGATTCACACACCCAAGTGATATACCTGTAAGGATGAGTGGTTTGATTTAATAATAATACAGTATGTATATGTAAACAACGTACCATAGACAAGAATATAACTGGTGTTGACAACGTACCATAGACAAGAATATAACTGGTGTTGACAACGTACCATAGACAAGAATATAACTGGTGTTGACAAAGGAATAATTGATTGATATTAAGCGCCACAACAGCGAGGTCATAAAAATAGCGCCAGAAAAAAGTAATAGAGAGGTGAGACAGCAAGCCATATGAAGCATAATTACATTTGTATACTTACTTCATCACTCAATCCTGTAAAGATACAAAGAGGTAAGAACTTGGCAACAAATGCAGGGTGTGTGTGGTGCCTGCCGTTCGTCTCCGGTCAGAGATTATGTATCACGAGTGTACAGTCGTGGTCAATTGTAATCATCCATATAGGGGTAACTCACGTAAGAGTTTGACAGCTTCCCTCTGTTCCTTAGATGATAAACTTTCCAATAAATAGGTTAACTACCATCTTTTAATTTAAAACAAGCAGCTACACACTACTTAAAACACTAACGTCATATTATGTGAACGTGAAAACATTAGACAGTAAATTGTTTGAGATACCCATATGTGGATGATTATTATTGACCACAAACTGTACTGTATTGTATTATATTCCTCTTACTTACTACTCACCTTGTGTTTGTGGAGAAGTGTTATCTGTGAACCTGCTGGGTGATGTGGAGAGAGGAACGGGACTCAACCCAGACTTGAAGCTTGACACACGACGTAACGACTCACTGCTGTAGCCTGGTGAGTGAACTGTACCTCCAGGCTTGTTGTAGTAGGATGGTGATGTTGTTGTTGTTGATGATGGTGATGTTGTTGTTGATGGTGAAGTCTTGTGATATGATAATGATGTTGATGTTGTTGTTGTTGATGGTGAAGTCTTGTGGTATAATAATGATGTTGATGTTGGTGAAGTCTTGTTGTTGTAATATTGTCGTTGGTGTTGATATTGTTCTTGTTCCAGTTGTTGTTGAATATGAGGTTGGCCGTGGTAGGTCACCTGGTTGGCAAAACGCTGAGCTTGAGGAGTATTTAAGACACCCTGCTGAGTATTCAAGACACCCTGCTGAGTATTAGTCATCCCATGCTGAGTATTCAAGATGCCCTGCTGAGTGTTCCTGACCCCCTGCTGAGTATTCAAGACACCCTGCTGAGTGTTCAAAATCCCCTGCTGAGTATTCCTGACCCCCTGCTGAGTATTCCTGACCCCCTGCTGAGTACTCCTAACCCCCTCATCACTCTTGGTGGTGAGGGTAAACCCGTACAATTCACTACTGTGTTGGGACGAGACGGACACTTGGTCTACGTCAATATAGGGATAGTTGTCCTGTTCTTGTTGTTGTTGTTGGAGTAGCGGGTCACAACTTCCCAAGGAGGTGTTGGTGTTAGTGTTGGTGTTGTTGTTGGTAGGACACACGTCGGGATTGTTCAACGACGGATATGCGATGCCGTCTGTGGTGGGTGAGCGCTGGCAAACCTTCCGCCGCATCAACAGGGGAACGGAAGCAGAACACGGCACTACGCCCACCGCATTATTATTATCAGAGTTGAGCCTCGTGTTGGTGTTGGTGTTGTAGTTGGTGTTAGTGTTGGTGTTGGTGTTAGTGGTGTTGTCTGGTAGGTAAAGAGTGTCGGTGTTAGTGTCTGGTAGATAAAGAGTGTCGGTGTTAGTGTTGGTGTTAGTGGTGTTGTCTGATAGGTAAAGAGTGTTGGTGTTAGTGTCTGGTAGATATAGGTGATCACTTTGCATCGTCACGCCACCATTGAGGAGGAGTGGACTGCCGCTCCTCGATGCAGGCGAAGACACGGAGGCGAGCGGCTCGGGCGTGTGTGAGGCGGAACATGGACTGATGAGGCACGTGTGTTCACTTTCCTCCATCCTCGTCTGCCTCTCAAGGGACTGAAAATCAAGGCGATGTAATAGTAAACATACAGTACCGGTTCATTCTCATTTTACCACTGGCATTATGTATGTGAAATAGTGTGTGTGTGTGTGTGTGTGTGTAATGAATGTATGTAAGTTAACTCTCATTTTACACTGGCATTATGTATGTGAAATAGTGTGTGTGTGTGTGTAATGAATGTATGTAAGTTAACTCTCATTTTACACTGGCATATGTATGTGAAATAGTGTGTGTGTGTGTGTGTGTGTGTAATGTATGTATGCAAGTTAACTCTCATTTTACACTGGCATATGTATGTGAAATAGTGTGTGTGTGTGTGTGTGTGTGTAATGAATGTATGTAAGTTAACTCATTTTACACTGGCATATGTATGTGAAATAGTGTGTGTGTGTGTGTGTGTGTAATGTATGTATGTAAGTTAACTCTCATTTTACACTGGCATATGTACAGTATGTGAAATAGTGTGTGTGTGTGTGTGTGTGTAATGTATGTATGTAAGTTAACTCTCATTTTACACTGGCATTATGTATGTGAAATAATGTGTGTGTGTGTGTGTGTGTGTGTGTAATGAATGTATGTAAGTTAACTCTCATTTTACACTGGCATTATGTATGTGAAATAGTGTGTGTGTGTGTGTGTGTGTAATGTATGTACAGTACAATTAACTTATTTTACACTTGTATATTGGGTGTGTAATGTAATGTGTGTAATGAAACTGTGTACATAAAAATAATTCATGACACAGTACTCGAGTTTGTCATTAGTGCTATAAACACACACCGTTGAATCCAAGAAGGAAGTCTGGAGTTAAATGAATCCCCCGTCACACCAGCCAAGACGAGGATGTGACTCAGACGTACAGAATGGAAGCAAGACAACAACAACGACAACGACGACAACAACACATCACGGGGATTCTCGGTCGGACAGCTTGACGATCTTCAACAACAACAATAACAACAATAACGACAACAACGACAACAACAACACATCACGGGGATTCTCGGTCGGACAGCTTGACGAACTTCAACAACAACAACAACAACAACAACAACGACAACAACAACACATCACGGGGAAATCTCGGTCAGACAACTTGACGATCTTCAACAACAACAATAACAACAACAACAACAACACATCACGGGGCTGCTCGGTCGGACAGCTTGACGAACTTCAACAACAACAACAATAACAACGACAACAACAACACATCACGGGGCTGCTCAGTCGGACAGCTTGACGAACTTCAACAACAACAACAACAACAATAACAACACATCACGGGGATTCTCGGTCAGACAGCTTGATAAACTTTAACAACAACACACTAGGGATACATAATTTCTTAGGGGTGGGGGAGGGGGCGGGGGAGCGGAGTTGGGGGGCGGAGAGCTGACTAACTGACTGTAAAATTAAGTACAGTACAGTTATTGAGGGATGAACTTCAACAACAACAACAACAACAACACTAGGGACACAGTATCATTTCTTAGGGGCGGGGGGAGGGAGGGAGGGGGGCAGGGGAGATGACCTTATGACTGTAAAAGCAAGCAAGTACAGTTATTGAGGGGAAATGAATTGAAGGGAAATGAATTGAGGGGAATGGGGAAAATGAATAGTTTGCTTGGTTGCTTGCTTGCTAAACTGCTCACCATCTTACTGCTGGTGTGAAGGCAAGAGTCACCATCAACACCATCACCATCAACACCATCACCATCAACAACAACGTGTGTCGGGAGTACGATGTCAAAGCCAGCGACATAGAGAAGGCCTTGTTCAATCAGAGTTGGAATAATGTGACCGCCAATATTATCATTATCATTATTGAACTCTGTCTCGCCGTCACAGAAGAATATCACATCTTCACTATCTCCTCCGTCGTCATCTTCACTACCTCCTTCTCCTCCTCCGTCGTCATCTTCACTACCTCCTCCTCCTCCGTCGTCATCTTCACTACCCTCGCTGGCACTTTCATAATATTCCTCCTGCATGAATAAATGTATATGATTATAATTAAGATAAAAATATCACATCTTCACTACCTCTCACATCTTCACTACCTTTGCTGGCACTCAATAATGAAGACAGAATATCACATCTTCACTACCTCTGATATCTTCACTACCCTCGCTGACACTCATAATAATTAAAACAGAATATCACATCTTCACTACCTCTCACATCTTCACTACCTTTGCTGGCACTCATAATAATAAAGGCAGAATATCACATCTTCACTACCTCCGCTGACATCTTCACTACCCTCGCTGACACTCATAATAATAATTAAGAAAGAATATCACATCTTCACTACCTCTGATATCTTCACTACCCTCGCTGACACTCATAATAATAAAGACAGAATATCACATCTTCACTACCTCTGCCATCTTCACTACAATTAACCAACTATATTTTTATATTTAATTTCAACGCGAGAATAGATAGGGTACAATACATTTTTTTTTTTTTTTTAACCAACCGTACAATGAACAAACAAACAGACTGACTGTAGAACTTAAAAAGACAAAAAAAAAAAAAAACACAAACTGGGCAAAAAAAAAAAAAAAAAAAAAACATGTGGAAATTAAAAACAAAACACACACACACAAACTGGGCAAAAAAACAAAAAATACGTGTGGACTTAAAAAAAAAAAAAAAACATATACTGGGAAAAAAAAAAAAAAAAAAATCTTGTTGAACTTAAAAACAAAACACTCACACATAAACTGGGCAAAAAAGCAAACAAAAAAGCTTGTGGAACTTAAAAACAAAAACACACACAAACTGGGCAAAAAAAAAGAAAAAAATATACATGTGGAACTTCAAAAAAAAAAAAACACACACAAACTGGGCAAAAAAAATACTTGTATAACTTAAAAACGAAACAAACACACACAAACTGGGCAAAAAAAAAAAAAAAAAAACATTTGGAACTTAAAAACAAAACACACATAACCTGGGCAAAAAAAAAAAAAAAAAAAAAAACTCGTAGAACTTAAAAAAAAAAAAAAAAACTGGGAAAAAAAAAAAATCGAACTAAAAAAAAAAAAAAAACTGGGCAAAAAAAAAAAAAAAAAAAAAAAATCGAACTAAAAAAAAAAAAAATACAATAAAAATAAAAATGCCATTACCTGATATTCTGGTGGTGGTCCGTCACTGACCGTGGTGAGGGGAAACTCATCGACTGGAGCAGCACTAGTAGGTGTGTAAACTTCTAGTGCCGTGGTTTTGCTAGATGATGCTGGAAGTATTATTATTATTATTATTATTATTATTATTATTATTATTATTATTATTATTATTATTATTGTTATTATTATTATTATTATTATTATTACTGTTATTATTATTATTATTATTATTATTATTATTATTATTACTGGGATTATTATTGTTATTATTATTATTATTATTATTATTATTATTATTATTATTATTATCATTATTATTATTATTACAGAGATTATTACTGATATATATATTTTAATTTTTATTCAGACCGTCCGTTTTTTTATTTTTATTCAGACCGTCGGTTTTTTTATTTTTATTCAGACCGTCCGTTTTTTTTTTTTTTTTTTTTTTTTTTTTTTTAAGAATGCCAGCGAGCAAACCCAGCGTACGTCCACCCACCCGACATGTTGCGTTTGGTGGCGGCCCGACGTCTCAGGAAACACACCACGATGGAGACATTGAGGACGAGGAGGGTGGTGGCGGTGAGGCAGATGAGGAGGATAATGAGGCGAGGAATACGTTGGTGGTGTTGTTGTTGTCGTCGGCCGCCACCGCCACCGCCACCGCCAACACTGCTGCTCACCGCTCCCTCCTCAACCATACCTCCAGACAACACAGACAGACACACATACAGTACAAATCTATTATACGAGAATTATTAAGTATTATTATACAGTATGAGAATTATTAAGTATTATTTATCACAAAAGATTTAAGACACACATACAGTACATATTTATTATACAAGAATTATTAAGTATTATTTATCACAAAAGATTTAAGACACACATACAGTACAAATCTATTATAAGAAAATTATTAAGTATTATTTATCACAGAAGATTTAAGACACACATACAGTACATATTTATTATAAGAAAATTATTAAGTATTATTTATCACAGAAGATTTAAGACACACATACAGTACATATTTATTATAAGAAAATTATTAAGTATTATTTTTACTGCCTCTTTCTTCAACCATACCTCCAGACAACACAGACAGACACACATACAGTACAAAGCTATTATACGAGAATTATTAAGTATTATTTATCACACAGACACAGACAGACACACAGTACATATTTAATAAATTGTACGAGAACTGTCTATGTATTATTTTTAGTGCTTCCTTCTCTGTAATAATTATTTTCACTGCATCTTCCTTCACACATTTATCACAGGAGAATTAAGTATTTTCACTGCTTTATCAGGCTGAAAATACACAACAACAAAAAACAGCATGAAAATACCTCTAAGTAAATAAGAAAGATACTGTATACTGAATGATTAAACACAAAGAACATAACTTACTGAAAAACAAACGATTTAACTCACTGAAAAACAAAGTATGTATTATTTAACTTACTAATAAACAACAAAGGATGGTTTAACTCACTGAAAAACAACAACAAAACTATTATTCAACCCACTAATAAACAAACAAACGAAGGATTATTTAACTTAGCAAAAAACAAAACAAATAAGAGAGTCCATATTATATTATTTAACTTACTAAAAAAAAAAAACGAGAGAGTACCATACATATTATATTATTCAACTTAAAAAAAAAAAAAAAAAAAGATAATACCGTACATATTATATCATATTATTCAACTTACTAAAGATGGAGAGTTGAGGTGAAGGTGTGGTATAATTAGAGCTTCCCCTATTATTAAAACAAACAATTAAGAGAGTACCGTACATATTATATTATTCAACTTAAAAAAAAAAAAAAAAAAAAAAAAAAAAAAAAAACACGAGAGTACCGTACATATTCTATTATATTATTTAACTTACTTCTATTATATTATTTAACTTACTAAAGATGGAGAGTTGAGGTGAGGGTGTGGTATAATTAGAGCTTCCCCTGTTATTATAAGCACTGATGGCAAAGGTGTACTGTGCTCCGGGGGTCAGCTTCTTGACGGACCATCGCGTCACGTTACTCCCGGAGACGTCCACGTGCTGAAAAATATTTACTCCTTATTATTAGACTATAATTCCCGGAGACGTCTAGGTGTTACAGACTCGACATAATAAATATACAGTATACTATTATATTATACTATATACAGTATACTAATTATATTATACTATAGATAGGACATAATAAATTAAAATAAATATACAGTATACTAATTATATTATACTATAGATAGGACATAATAAATTAAAATAAATATACAGTATACTAATGATATTATACTATATACATTATACTATTATATTATACTATATACAGTATACTAATTATATTATACTATAGACCTTAATTCTTACTTTATATTGAGTGTGACCAACAAGTCTGTAACGTATAGTATAACCAGCGGGTGGTGCTCCAAACGGATTACTCCTCCACGACAACAACGCTACACTATTACCAACGGATGTCACCTGGGAGAGGGAGAGAGAGTGAGTGAGAGAGAGGGAGGGAGGGAGGGGGGGAGAGAGGGAGGGAGGGAGGGAGAGAGAGAGAGAGAGAGAGAGGGAGTGAGTGAGTGAGTGTGAGAGTGAGTGAGAGAGAGAGATATGAACAACAAACTATGCCAATTAATTCTGTATATACTGTAATTCTGTTTTTTGGTGCCATTAATTCTGTATATACAAATTCTGTTTTTTGGTGCTTACATTAATTCTCTTTGGTGCTTACATTAATTCTGTATACAATTCTGTTTAATTCTGTATATAATATTCTGTTTTGTTGGTGGTTACATACATTAATTCTGTTTAATTCTGTATATAATTCTGTTTTTTTGGTGTTTACATACATTAATTCTGTTTAATTCTGTATATAATTCTGTTTTTTGGGTGCTTACATATTTAATCCTATCTTTGTTGGTGCTTACATTAACATCCCAAGGTGTGGCAGGTAGGAGTGGAGGAGTGAGACTGAAGGTGAGTGAGTGAGAGCCTCTGGAGTTGTGTGCAGTACAGGTGTAGCGGCCGTGATCCCTTACCGTCACACCTCGTACCTCTAACACACACGACCACTCACTCACCTTGTCTACCAGCTGTTGAGAAACCGTGTAATCTTTTAACACACACACACACACATACACGCACACACATTAACCTTTCAATACACACATATATACACACATGCACACACACACACACACCGACGACCACTCACTCACCTTGTCTACCAGCTGTTGAGAAACCGTGTAATCTTTTAATACACACATACACACACACACATACACACACACTAACCTTTCAACACACACATATACACATACACACACATACTAACCTTTAAGCACACACACACACACACTCATATACACACACACATACTAACTTTTCAGCACACACATATACACACATACACACACATATTAACCTTTCAGCACACACATATACACACATGCACACACACACACACACACACACACACACATTATCCTTTTAACACAGGGTCGGAAAATCACTCATTAGTATGTTTGGTAATGAATTATATAAGTCTAGGACACACACACACACACACACACACACACACATACACACACACACACACACAAACCTTTCAACACAGGGTCGGAACTATCTATCTATCTATCCTCTTCCTCCTTTCATCAACCAACCAACCAACTATTTATCTATCTATCTATCTATCCTCCTCCTTTCATCAACCAACCAACCAACCCTACATCCATCTATCTATCTATCTATCCTTTAATTCTCCTAACCTAACCCACCCAGACCTAACCTGTGGTACGTGAATGATGTACTTCCTGCCGTCGGCCACCAATAACTTGTTGGTGTTGAAGGTCCAGGTGACAGTGGGAGCCGGTGCTGCCTTTACACGACAGTCCAGTAGTCCCGTCCCTCCAACCGGGGCCCACGCCTGACCCACCCGATCCCCACCGTGCTCCGTAATGGATGTGGGGGCCTCTAGGTTGGGGGTGGGGGGGTGCGGTGAGGAGAGGGGGTAGGTAAATGGGAGAGAGGTGGGAGGCAGGAGGGAGAGGGGTGAGAGATGGGCAGGGTGGAGAGGGATAGGGGGGAGAGGGAGGGAGGCAGGAGGGAGAGGGGTGAGAGGAGGGTAGGTGGGAAGGGAGGGAGGATGAGGGATAGGGGCAGGGTGGAGAGAGATAGGGGGGAGAGGGAGAGGTAGGGGGAGCAGGGGAAAGAGAGTAAAAAGATACAGTACATCATGTT
>JAWZYT010001965.1:240000-242687 GCA_034508575.1 Petrolisthes manimaculis
AGAGAGAGAGAGAGAGAGAGAGAGAGAGTATATCAAATCTATCTATTACATTCACAGCCTCACCTCTTTCCTCCTCACTCTTCCCCTCTTCCTCTCCCCTCTTTTTAACTCTCCTTCTTTTCCCTCTTTTTAACTTTTCCCCTCTCCCTTCCTCCACACTCTTCCCTTCTCTTTTTTCCCCTCTCCTCTCTTCCTAACTCCCCTCTTTTTACCTCTCCTCTCTTCCCCTCTTTTCTCCCTCTCCTTTTTTCCCCTCTCCTCTCTTTTTACCTCTCCTCTCTTCCTATCTCTTCCCCTCTTTTCTTCCTCTCCTTTTTTTCCCTTTTCCCCTCTCCTCTCTCCCCTCTTTTTAACTTTCCTCTCTTCCTAACTCTTCCCCTCTCCCTTTTTTCCCCTTCTATATCTATCTATGTATGTATAACTGTCTCTATCTATGTATGTATAACTGTATCTATCTATGTATGTATAACTGTATCTATCTATGTATGTATGTATCTATCTATATATATATCTATGTATCTATCTATGTATGTATCTATATATCTATCTATCTATCTATGTATGTATTTATCTATGTATGTATCTATCTAACTATCAATCTATGTATCTATGTATGACTGTATCTATGTATATATGTACTGTATGACTGACTGTACTCACGTAATACATTGAGTGTGAGGTTGGCAGTGAGAGGTGAAGACAGCAATACACCATTATCAGCTTGACAGGTGAGTATACGACCATCATCATCACCACTCACACCTAACTTTAACTTCGATCTGAAACAAACATACATACACACACAATATTAAGTATTATTATGAAGTATTATTATTGTAACACACATATATATACACACACACACACACACACACACACACACACACACACACAATTAAGTACTATTATTATTATTATTATTATTATTATTAAATAGTAACACACACACACACCATCCATAAAACTTTTAATTGCATATAGTAGTAAGACAGCATAATCTCTCTCACTCACTCACTCACTCTCTCTCTCTCTCTCTCTCTCTCTCTCTCTCTCTCTCTCTCACACACACACACACCTGGCCACAGTCCCCCCATAGAGAGAGGGTGTGTGTGTAGTGGGAGCAGCCGTATGGAGTGCTGTAGTAGTAGTAGTGGAGAGACTGGAGGTAGTGAGAGATGAAGACTGCCAGGAGATTGTGGTGGGTGGGACGCTGCTGCTACTCTGGCATGTAATCTCAACCTCCTGGCCTGACTCTACTCTCTCTGGACTCACCCACATTGTTACTTCAGATGGGGCGACTGAAGGAAGAGAAGGAAGAGGATATTAAAAGGATGGGTAGATAAATAGATGGGTGACTGAAGGAAGAGGAGAAGGAAGAGGAGATTAAAAGAATGGGTAGATAAATAGATGGGCGACTGTTGGGAGAGGAAGAGGAGATTAAAAGGATGGGTAGATAAATAGATGGGCGACTGTTGGGAGAGGAAGAGGAGGTTAAAATGATGGGTAGATAAATAGATGGGCGACTGTTGGGAGAAAGAGAAGGAGGAAGGAAGAGAAGGAGATTAAAACGATGGGTAGATAAATAGATGGGCGACTGTTGGGTGAGGAAGAGGAGATTAAAAGGATGGGTAGATAAATAGATGGGCGACTGTAGGGAGGAAGAGAAGGAAGAGAAGATTAAAAGGATGGGTAGATAGATGGATAGATGGATAGTTGGTTAGTTGGTTGTGTGGTTGGTTGGTAAGTTGATGAGGAGAATAAAAGGATAGATAGATAGATAGATAGATAGATAGATATAGATAGATAGATATAGATAGATAGATAAATAGATAAATAAATAAATAGATAAATAAATAAAGATAGATAGATAAATAGATAGATAGATAGATAGATAGATAGAGGGTTAGTTGGTTGGTTGTGTGGTTGGTTGGTGAAAGGAAAATAAAAAAATAAAAAAATAGATAGATATGATAGATATACATACATACATACATAGATAGATAGATAGTTGATTGGTCAGTCAGTTAGTTAGTTATTACACTGAGGTAGTTAAGTCAATAATACAGTTTAATCATTACTGTCAGTTATGTAAAGTTTAGTCTATAGGGAATGTCAGCTAAATTACGTGATAATTATATGAGAGAGGAGTAATGGTTAGCTTAATTATTTATAGGTTAAGGGACCCTGTGTGTGTGTGTGTGTGTGTCTGTGTGTGTGTGTGTGTGTGTGTGTGTGTGTGTGTGATGTAGTCTGAATTTTGGAGGTAAACGAGTCCTTCAAAATATATTGTTGTCACGAAACACACACACACACACACACACACACACACACACACACACACACACACACACACACACACACACACATACACATACACATACACATACACATACACATACACATACACATACACATACACATACACATACACATACACATACACATACACATACACATACACATACACATACACATACACATACACAAACACATACACACACACACACACATACACACACACACACATACACACACACACACACACACACACACACACACACACACACACACACACACACACACACACACACACACACACACACACACACACACACACACACACACACACACACACACACACACACACACACACACACACACACACACACACACACACACACACACAC
>JAWZYT010001966.1:15000-17500 GCA_034508575.1 Petrolisthes manimaculis
AGGGTGAACTCTATGGACTATTACTAGGTTCTATTAAATCATTCTTTAACATATACTCTATCTCTTTCCTCATAATCTCTCTTTTTTCTGGATTTACTCTGTTGTTGTTATCACTGAGTACCTGTTCTACATCCCTCCAAAACCCGGACGTGTGATCAGCATTGCAGCCAGTGGACTGTAACTTCTCTCACTCACTCACTGTAAAGGGAAGTCGAGCTGTATAGCCTGTTTCCTCTTCCCATGAAACCAGGCAAGTCTGAACAAGGTGATAGTAAGGAACCGTGGATTGAGATAAACACAAATAAACAAACGGAGTTGAGTATATTCTTTGTTTCCCGGAATTACTCTTCACACACATAAAATATGTACAACAAATAGCCCAGAGCAACCAATGATCACGGTAATGCTCTTAATACTAGGGAATTGACCCCAAGTCCACTACACAATAAATATCACAGCAATCGGAGAGCTCAGGTAGCCAGCGAGGAGAGCAGCTTTCTTGGTGTGATGCTGAGAGTGCTCTGCCGACTGAAGGTAAGTGGAGTCCTGTAGTAAACTCGGTTGGGCTTCAGAAGGAGATGAAACGGGACACTGAGGCTTCAATAAATCTTGTAGTAGACGAGTCGAGCATTTCTTCGGACTCATCCGACTACCAATCAGCACCCCAATAGTCCGGAGAAGTAAAGTGGTGTTTCGCCCTCACATTAGCATTTTTTTTACCTGAAAATTGATTTTTTTCTAGAACAGTGTTGACATGTACAAATCGCTTCTGAGACCCAAAAAACTCGATTTTTCGGTGTTTTTAGGCTAAATTTGGGATATAAACGGGTATCGAAGATGCATGCACAAATCGACTTTTTGGGCCCAAAAAACGTGTTTTAACAGGCAGGCAGGCAGGTAGGGAGGCAGGCAGGCAGGCAGGTAGGTAGGCAGGCAGGCAGGCAGGTAGGCAGGCAGGCAGGCAGGTAGGGAGGCAGGCAGGCAGGCAGGCAGGCAGACAGGCAGGTAGGGAGGCAGGCAGGCAGGTAGGCAAGCAGACAGGAAGGGAGGCTGGCAGGCAGGTAGGCAGGCAGGCAGGGAAATCTGACTTATATAGGGATGAACTGAACCAATTTTCTATTCCGTTTCTACCACTAAAGAAAACGTGTTTATTAACATACACCATGCTATTATATATTAGATATATAGATTATAAATTATTCATTATTATTATTATTATTACTACTATTATTACCTGTATTATTATTATTATTATTATTATTATTAGTAGTAGTAGTAGTAGTAGTAGTAGTAGTAGTAGTAGTATTGCCAATTCAGGCTTTTGTTCTGGCTATACTTACGACTCTCTCTCTCTCTTTCTCTCTCACACACACATGTAAACAAAGAAACATTTGCAATGAAATGAAATGAAAATAATGCCCTTGAAAACGAATAATGTGTACTAAAAGTGAACTAGTAGTAGTAAAAATCCTGTAGATTAAAGTGAAGTATAAAGGTGTGCAATATAGTAGATGAAAATTGAAAATGACTCGAATGTGTAAATGCAGTGTTGCCATGGTGTTGTAGCCACCACTAGCCACCTCTAGCCCAAGTGTGAAGGGTAGAAGCAGTGTTACCAATGTTTTGTAGCCCAGTTTTGTAGCCCCAAGGTGAGTTGTGATTGGCTAAAATAGGGGTGTTGGCGATTTTTGCCGAATATATATAAGGTCGTAAGCCGCCGGGGTGGTTGGTGGGGTGGGGGAGGGTAAAACAAGGGCTTGGGGGGGCCATTTTTTGGATTTAGAGGCGAAATACAAAAATTTTTGGGCTTCTTCTCGACAGCCTAACCAAACCAAGCCTTATTTAACCTAACCTCTTCCTATTATAATTAGTAGTAGTAGTAGTAATATTAGTAGTAGTAGTAATATTACCTAACCTAACCTAGACCACAGTAGACTACCAGGACCTAACCGGGGCATACTACCGGGACCTAACCGGGGCAGACTACCGGGACCTAACCTAACATAACAGGACCGGGACAGACTACCGGGACCTAACCGGGGCAGACTACCGGGACCTAACCTAACATAACAGGACCGGGACAGACTACCGGGACCTAACCGGGGCAGACTACCGGGACCTAACCTAACATAACAGGACCGGGACAGACTACCGGGACCTAACCGGGGCAGACTACCGGGACCTAACCTAACATAACAGGACCGGGACAGACTACCGGGACCTAACCGGGGCAGACTACCGGGACCTAACCTAACATAACAGAACCGGGACAGACTACCGGGACCTAACCGGGGCAGACTACCGGGACCTAACCTAACATAACAGAACCGGGACAGACTACCGGGACCTAACCGGGGCAAACTACCGGGACCTAACCTAACATAGCCTAACCGGGGCAGACTACCGGGACCTAACCTAACATAGCCTAACCGGGGCAGACTACCGGGACCTAACCTAACATAGCCTAACCGGGGCATACTACCGGGACCTAACCGGGGCA
>JAWZYT010001966.1:22500-25000 GCA_034508575.1 Petrolisthes manimaculis
GCAACTGCCCCACTGCCCCGCCCCGCTGCCCGCCCCGCTGCCCCGCCGCCCCGCTGCCCCGCCCCGCTGCCCCGCATCCCGCTGCCCCGCCGCCCCTGCTGCCCTGCCGCCCCGCTACCCCGCCTCGCAACTGCCCCGCATCCCCGCCCCGCCCCGCTGCCCCCGCTGCCCCGCCCCGCTGCCCCGATGCCCTGTCGCCCTGCTGCCACGCCGCCACGCTGCCCCGCCCCCCGCAACTGCCCTGCCGCCCCGCTGCCCCTAACCTAACCTAACCTACTAACCTAACCTAACCTAACCTAACCTAACCTAACCTAACCCAACCTAACCTAACCTAACCTAACCCAACCTAACCTAACCTAACCTAACTAACCTTAACCTAACCTAACCTACCCAACTAACCTAACCTAACCCAACCTAACCTAACCCTTAACCTAACCTAACCTAACCTAACCTAACCTAACCCTTAACCTAACCTAACCCAACCTAACCTAACCTAACCTAGACCTAACCCTTAACCTAACCTAAACCTAACCTACCTAACTTAACCCTAACCTGCTGCCCCGCTGCCCCGCCGCCCCGCCCCGCTGCCCCGCCCCCACTGCCCTGCCCCACTGCCCCGCCGCCGCCCGGCTGTCACCCCGCTGCCCCGCCGCCCCGCTGCCCTGCCGCCCCGCTGCCCCGCCACCCCGCTGCCCCGCCACCCTGCCCACTGCCCCGCTGCCCCGACGCCCGCTGCCCCGCTGTCCAGCCCCGCCGCCCCACTGCCCTGCCCCGCTGCCCCGACGCCCCGCTGCCCGCCGCCCCACCCCACAACTGCCCCACTGCCCCGCCCCGCTGCCCCGCCCCGCTGCCCGCCGCCCCGCTGCCCCCGCCCCGCTGCCCCGCATCCCGCTGCCCCGCCGCCCTGCTGCCCTGCCGCCCCGCTGCCCCGACGCCCTGCTGCCCCGCTGTCAAGCCCCGCGTCCTGCTGCCCCGCCCCGCTGCCCCGCATCCCGCTGCCCCGCTGCCCCGCTACCCCGCCTCGCAACTGCCCGCATCGCCCCCGCCCCGCCCCGCTGCCCTCCGCTGCCCCGCCCGCTGCCCCGATGCCCTGCCGCCCCGCTGCCACGCCGCCCCGCTGCCCCGCCCCGCAACTGCCCTGCCGCCCCGCTGCCCCTAACCTAACCTAGCCTAACCTAACCTAACCTAACCCACCTAACCTAACCTAACCTAACCTAACCTAACCTAACCCTTAACCTAACCTAACCTAACCTAACCTAACCTAACCCTTAACCCAACCTAACCTAACCTAACCTAACCCTTAACCTAACCTAACCTACCTAACCTAACCTAACCTAACCCAACCTAACCTAACCTAACCTAACCTAACCCTTAACCTAACCTAACCTAACCTAACCTAACCCCTACCTGCTGCCCCGCTGCCCCCGCCGCCCCGCCCCGCTGCCCCGCCCCACTGCCCTGCCCCACTGCCCACGCCGCCGCCCGCAGTCCACCCCGCTGCCCCGCCGCCCCGCTGCCCGCTGCCGCCCCGCTGCCCGCGCCACCGCGCCACCCCCCGCTGCCCCCGCCACCCTGCCCCACTGCCCCGCTGCCCCGACGCCCCGCTGCCCCGCTGTCCAGCCCGCCGCCCCACTGCCCCGCCCCGCTGCCCCGACGCCCCGCTGCCCCGCCCCGCAACTGCCCCGCCCCGCAACTGCCCCGCCCCGCTGCCCCGCCCCGCTGCCCCGCCGCCCCGCTGCCCCCGCCCCCGCTGCCCCCGACGCCCCGCCACCCCGCCCCGCAACTGCCCCACTGCCCCGCCCCGCTGCCCTGCCCTGCTGCCCCGACGCCCCGCCACCCCCGCCCCGCTGCTCCGACGCCCTGCTGCCCCGCTGTCAAGCCCCGCCGCCCCACTGACCCGCCCCGCTGCCCCCGCATCCCGCTGCCCCACCGCCCTGTTGCCCCCGCCGCCCCGCTACCCCGCCTCGCAACTGCCCCGCCTCCCCGCCCGCCCCGCTGCCCCGCTGCCCTGCCCCGCTGCCCCGATGCCCTGCCGCCACCGCTGCCGCCCTGCCCCACTGCCCTGCCGCCACGCCGCTCTGCCGCCCCGCTGCCCCTAACTACCTAACCCAACCTAACCTACCTAACTAACCTAACCTAACCTAACCTAACTAACCCTTAACCTAACCTAACCCTAACCTAACCTAACCTAACCTAACCTAACCTAACCTAACCTTAACCTACCTAACCTAACCTAACCCTTAACCTAACCTAACCAACCTAACCTAACCCTTAACCTAACATAACCTAACCTAACCTAACCTAACCTAACCTAACTACCTAACCTAACCCTTAACCTAACCTAACCTAACCTGCTGCCCCCACCGCCCCGCAACCCTGCCGCCCCGCCCCTCTGCCCCGCCCCCACTGCCCTGCCCCGCTGCCCCGCCGCCGCCCGGCTGTCGCACCGCTGCCCCGCCACCCCGCTGCCCTGCCGCCCCGCTGTCCTGCTGCCCCGCCA
>JAWZYT010001967.1:7500-10000 GCA_034508575.1 Petrolisthes manimaculis
TTGTTTATATATATATATATATTATTATTTCCTTCCCTTTTCTCTTTCTTTCCTTTCCTTTTTTTCCTACCCTCCCTTTTCCTCCATTCCTTTCCTTCATTTTTCTCCTTTCCTTACTTTCCTTCATTTTCCTCCATTCCTTTCTTCCCTTTCTCTCCTTTCCTTTCTCTTCCTCCTTTCATTCCTTTCTTCCTTTCCTTCCTTTTCCTCCTTTCCTTTTCCTCCTTTCATTCTTCTTCCTTCCTTCTTTACCCTCCCTTTCCTTCATTGTCCTTCCTTTCCTTCCTCATTTCCCTCCTTCCCTTTCTCTCCTTTCCTTTCTCTACCTCCTTTCATTCCCTCCTTCCCTTCCTTCCTTTTCCTCCATTCCTTTCCTTCATTTTTCTCCTTTCCTTACTTTCCTCCCTTTTCCTCCTACCCTCTTTCCCTCCTTCCCTTACTTTCCTCTCCCCTTTCCTTCCCTTCTTTCCTTCCTCTTTCTCCCTTCCCTTCCCTACTTCCCTCCCATTTCCTCCTAGCCTTCCTCTTTTCCTACACTTCCTTCCCTCTTTTTCCTTCCTTTCCTTCTTTTCCTTTTTTTTCCTGGCAAATTCATCTACACTTATGATAGGCAAAACTGAATGCTTCAAATAACTACAATACATAGATACACACATACATACACACACACATACAAATACATGAATACAGACACATACACACACACACAATTACATGAATACACACATACATAGATACACACACATACAAATACATGAATACAGACACATACACACACACACAATTACATGAATACACACATACATACACACGCACATATAAATACAGGAATACAGACACATACACACACACACAATTACATGAATACACACATACATAGATACACACACATACAAATACATGAATACAGACACATACACACACACACATACAGATACATGAATACACACACACACACACATACAAATACAGGAATATATGCAAGAACACACACACATACACACACACACATACAGATACATGAATACACACACACAGACACACATACACAATACAAATACATGAATATATGCAAGAACACACACACACACACACACACACGTTCCTTCAGCGTTCAAGGTTTACTGTAGATCACTTTCTTCCCTCCCTCTCTCCTCTCTCCTCCCTCTCCCTCCCACTCCCTCTCTCCATACCTCCTCTTCTTCCTCCTCTCTCCTCTCTCTCTCTCCTCTCTCCTCCCTCTCTCTCCCCTCCCTCTCTCCATACCTCCTCTTCTTCCTCTTCTCTCCCTCTCTCCTCTCTCTCTCCCCCTGTACGGCTCAGGCCGGAGGGAGTGGAGGGTGGGGAGAGAGCCTTCTACTTGCTATCCTTATCTACGACTATCACTGGGGAGTGGAGGGTGGGGAGAGAGCCTTCTACTTTGCTATCCTTATCTACGACTATCACTGGGGATGAATTCATTCTCTACCAGTAACCTTCTAATCAGATCACCCCGTGTGGACCGTAAGGTGTGTTGTGGTCTGTGTACCTATGTAACTCTATGTAACTCTCTCTCTCTCTCCCTCTATCTATCTCCCTCTCTCCCCTCCCCTACCTCCTCTTCTTCTACCCCTCCCTTCGCTCCCCCCTCCCTTCTTTCCCTCCCCTCCCCCCTCCCCCCTCCCCATTGACCAGCTGGGGAGGAAAAAGTAGGGCGAGGGAGGGGAGGGAGGAAGGGGGGGAGGGGGAGGGGAGGGAGGATACTGCTTTGAGGGAAGGAGGGAGGGAGGGGAGGGTGATGACATTGCACTGAGAGAGAGAGAGAGAGAGAGAGAGAGAG
Source organism: Petrolisthes manimaculis (assembly GCA_034508575.1). Lineage (NCBI taxonomy): Eukaryota > Metazoa > Arthropoda > Malacostraca > Decapoda > Porcellanidae > Petrolisthes > Petrolisthes manimaculis. Next base: position 9,320 of record JAWZYT010001967.1, read on the forward strand.
AGAGAGAGAGAGAGAGAGAGAGAGAGAGAGATATGGAAAGGAGAAGATATTGTTTTGAGAGAGAGAGAGAGAGAGAAAGAGAGAGAGAGAGACAGAGATGGATAGGGAGTAGGAGATATTGTTTTGAGAGAGAGAGAGAGAGAGAGAGAGAGAGAGAGAGAGAGAGAGAGAGAGAGAGGAAGGGAGGAATGACACCTTGCTTGGAGGGAGGGAGGTAGGGAGGGAGGGAGAGAAAACGGAGACATTTTTTGCCGTAAGGGAGGGAGGGAGGAAGAGGGATGACACTGTCTTCTCCTTGGGGGGGGGGGGAGGGGGGAGAAAGAAAGAAAGATCAAATATTATTATTATTATTATTATTATTATTGGTATTATTATTGGTATTATTATTATTATTATTATTATTGTTATTATTATTATTGTTATTATTATTATTATTGTTATTATTATTATTGTTATTATTATTATTATTATTATTATTATTATTATTATTATTATTATTATTATTATTATTATTATTATTATTATTATTATTATTATTATTATTATTATTATTATTATTGTTGTTGTTGTTGTTGTTGTTGTTGTTGTTGTTGTTGTTGTTGTTGTTGTTGTTGTTGTTGTTGTTGTTGTTGTTGTTGTTATGTATTTCTATAGGGTGTTTCATAACTGTTGTGAAGGTGT
>JAWZYT010001967.1:25000-30000 GCA_034508575.1 Petrolisthes manimaculis
TAAATGTGGAGGAAATTCACCAAGAAGGCACACATCTTCCTCGACTATACCCTGCTGAAGATTCACCATTATCAATCGGTGTGAGTCCCGAAGATCAACACCCCCAAGTTTACACCGAAGCAGCACCACCAGTCACAGTCACAGATGGGTCCTCTTATCCACTGTCATATCAAAACCCACCACTGACGACACACGCTGATGTAGGAGTCCCTGGAGATAACCCACAGGCCATTATAGAAGGCATATCAACTACAAGACCACCAAACAGCCAAGAGTTAACCTTGACGGACTATAGCTATGATGAGGGCGAGTCTTACTTTGCTGACGATGAAGCCTTAGATGCCCTGGAAACTGGCGAGACTGGCGATGGATACGATGAAATTTACTATGATGACCTTTACGATGAGTTCCTGGACATGTACTACGATGACCACAACAGTACCAGCGAAAGTGACGCGACCCTCAGCCAATACGACACCGACAGTATTAGCGAAGACTACATCAACAACAATAACAACAATAACTATGAAAGCAACTACGAAAATGAAAGTCCACAACCACAGTCCTCCATATCACCACCAAGTCCGCAGGAAGGTGAATGGACTGAAGAGGAGGAGGAGGAGGAGGAGGAGGAGGAGGAGGAGGAGGCGGAGGAAAACAAGGAAGGGCAATGGACTCAGGAGAAGGAGGAAAATGAGGAAGAGAGACCTGATACAACTTCTTTCAACGTCACCCCTTCTGATACCTCCTTCCCAGTACCCCAATCAACAGGTGCCTCAATTCCCACCACCACCACCACCACTACTACTACTCCCACCATACCATCTCTAACGTCATCCCCACCACTACCACCAACAGTGTCAGGAATATCACAGCCTCCACCACTCTCACCACAGGAAATACCATCAGCTGCCCCACCACCACCACCACCACCACCACCAAAGACTCAAAAATATTATCCACCATCACCACCAGCACCTCCACCACTTGAAATATCCCCATCAACACCATCACCATCACTACTACTACCACCACTATTCCCAGCTGAGCAGCCACCACCATCACTGTCTTCCACCACAACCACAACAGATGTTACAGAAGCCACGACCCCTTCCACAACCACAGCAGCAACAACTGGTACCTCCTTCTCCTCCTCCTTCTCCTCCTCTACCTCTACGAGTTCACCATCTACAACCACCAGTACCTCAACAACTAGCTCTTCCACAACCTCAACAACTACGTCTTCTACAACAAGTACCACTCCTGCCACTACAACAATAAAGATAAGGACCTTCATAAGGGCACCAGCCTCCCGAAGGACACCAGTCATTAGTTTATCCGAAATAATGCAGGGGCTTCAGTTGGGGCTTCCACAGTTCCTGGGTTCCCTCAGCATTCATGGAATCTCGTTGAAGGAGTTCACAGCAAAGGTAAAGGAGAAAAGACTGTCACAGAGGGAATTCAGGAGGGCAAAGGGCAACTTGGGTTCTCTGTTAAAGATTCTGAAGGAAGGAGAAGAGGAGGAGGAGGAGGAGAAGCAGGAGGACCAAGGAGGAAAGGCAGGAGAGAATGAACAGAAAGAAGAGCAAACGAAAGTAGAAGGACACAACAGAAGAGAAGAATCCTCCACTCCCATCAGCATCATCCCACACTGGTTGACAGACAGACCAACTTGGAAACCTCCTCCCAGAACTACTACTACAACCACTACCACCACATCAACTACCACTACAAGACCATCAACCACAACAACGACTACATCGACTACCACAACACCAACCACCACTACAACCACACAACCCCCTAAAATATTTGGCTTCAGGCCTGGTGGTCGAGTTCAGTTGTTCCCTGCAAGACCCCAAGAAAGTGTAAACAAGAAGACCAAAGAAACTGAGAACGACGAGAGAAAGAAGGAAGGAGGAGGAACAGAAGAAGTGCAAATGGAAGACAATGAAAGGGAGAAATCCGACAATCAGAAGAATACAAATGATAGAGAGAACCACCAGAGAGGAGATGAAAATACAGGAGACCAAGAAAAGGCTCCATTACCCATTCAGCTAGACCTGTCCGAGATCTTGAAGGAGAAAGGCCTCACCACCTCAGACATTCTCTACGATCTTGGCACACTCTTCACAGTTGCTGAAGATGATGATGGAAAACTTGTTGGTAATGATGGGAAAGTTGGCAGTAAGAGCACCGAGAAAACCGTCCACAAGAGCAATGAGGAAAGTGACAGAGATGGAAAAGCAATAATTGATGGTGACGGTAAAACAATGGATGATGATGATAATAACTCTGAGGAATCAAGTACCGAAACAGAAGAAGAAGAAGAAAAAGAGGACGAGTCATCATCACAATCATCACTAACAACTCCAAGACCTTACGTTCCAGTTGCCGCTGTATCTCTGAAGCCTTACCGCCCTTCAGGAGGCTCGGAGCGTTATAAACCACGACACTACAGACCGAATGGAGGAATAAGAGGCTGGGGTGGAGTAGGAGGAGGAGGCGGAGGAGGAGTAAGAAGCTGGGGTGGAGTAGGAGGAGGCGGAGGAGGAAGCGGAGGCGGCGGAGGCGGAGGAGGAGGAAGGAGGGGCATCCTTACAAACCGTCACCAGACCACAGAACGAACTACCCTGATTCCACCTTACAAATACCGTCCACGCAACAAGACGACCACCACAACTACCACCACCACCACCACTTCATCTTCTTCCTCCTCCAGTGACCTCCTCGATGGGGACAACTCGAGGGTGACGCTAGAGGCCGGGGATACCAACCGAGTATATGAGAACACCTACACCAGAAACGAGTATCGCCCCTCCACCAACAACAACCACCACAACCACAACCACGACCCAGACGCTATCAGAATGTCAACAAAGAGTGCTATCATGGCCGCCTCCATCCTGGGCGGTGTGACCATGTGTGTATTCCTGGCCATCTTGGTAGTGGTTATGTATAAGGGACGAGCCAGGTTCAGGAGGAGAAGGAGAAGGATACCTCTCTCTCTCCCCAGTGATGCCTCTACTTCCTCCACGCCCCCACCTCTCTATTCACAGAGGATGCTTAGGGGTCCCAGCGTGGGTAAGGGCGGTGCCTACCAGACGGCCGGATTCTGGGGAACGCTCAAAAAACGCTTCGATCCGTACTCCCTCAGTCCGACTCCCACCGTCATGAGTTAGTCTATATATAGTCTATGTCTATGAAACAGTAACACCCGTAGTTTTAAAACATTTGAGGGCCCTTACTGGAGCTCTATGAACCCTCCAAACTACTACAGGTAACAGATTCCCTATTCGAAACACTGAAGCGTTTTGTGGCCTGGATTATTTTGAGGGTTCATAGAGCTCCAGTAAGGGCCCTCAAATGTTTTAAAACTACGGGTGTAACAGTAGAAAATAGCCATCAAAGGGAGTGAGGATAATATACAGTTGGTTCAATGGGAGTGCCTTGATTCCTCTAAAGTAAACAAAAGGAAACAAAATTGGAGATATACGAGTCCTTCAAACTTTGCCACGAAACACCATCTATATAGAAAGAACCTGTTTCGTGGCATAGTAAGGAGGAATCAGAAGCTACCAATTCTCAAACACGATCACAGGGTCCTTAAATATCAATGTAAAATATAATCGTCTGTGGTCTGTTGCTTAGAATAGTTTGGAGGAATCAATTGGTTGTTATTTCCCAATGCTGTACTTTACTTTACTTCCACCATAAGGGACCCTGTGTTGTAGTCAGAAAATTGGAGATAAATGAGTCCTTCAAATATTGCCACGAAACACACACACCTATATCGATTAGAAGGAGCTTGTTTCGTGGCATAGTAAGGAGGAATCAGAAGCCTCCAATTAATTTTCAATCACTATACAGGGTCCTTAATTAATGTTACGTGAAATATATAAATAAAATAAATGTAGTTGTGAAATATATGTAGTTGTAAAATATTTGTAGTTGTGATTGTTACGTGAGATAAATAAATAAGTATATATATATAATAGTTGTGAAGAAATCATAGTTGTGGAATATTTACCTGTCAAATTTTGGCTATTACGTGAAAAAATAGTATAGATAGATATATAATTTTTTTGTGAAGTTATTATAGTTGTAAAATATTTATAGTTGTGACGTTGTTTTAGTTGTGAAATATTTGTGTAATACTTTGGGTGAGAATTATGAAGATAAGTACAGTTGCCAAAAAATGTATTGCTACAACTATTGATACAACATTAAATATATTAATGTCCATAGTTGTTTGTAGGGATTATAAGTATGTATTACAGAAGGATATGTATATTTCCTTCTGTTATACATGCTTATAGTCCATACAAATAGTTGTGGATATGTATTACAGAAGGATATGTATATTTCCTTCTGTTATACATGCTTATAGTCCCTACAAATAGTTTTGGATATTACTAGGGTTAAAGTTCTATCAATAGTTGTCGTCATACCTTTTTTGGCAACTTGTACAGTCGCAGTCAAATATAGGGGTAACCCACGTAAGAGTTTGACAGCTTCCCTCTGTTCCTTGGATAATAAACTTTCCAATAAATAGGTTAACTACCAACTTTTAATTTAATACAAGCAGCTACACACTACTTAAAACAATAACATCAAGTAATTATGTGAACGTGAAAACATTAGACAGTAAATGGTTTGAGATACCCATATGTGGATGATTATTATTGACCGCGACTGTAGCCTATAATTATATACATTGTTGGTATTTCTGGAGTTACTGATTCCTCCAAACTATTCCAAGCAACAGGAGCAGATGAACAAATAATAATGGTGTTTTTTCTGTTGCTTAAAATAGTTTGGGTGACTCTTGAAGTTGTTGAAGTTGCTCCAGATTTGGCAACACTGTACGTACTTACTTCCCCCTTATGGGACGCCAGTGATGCAGTGAGAAAATGGGAAATAAATGAGACCTTCAAATATTGCCATGAAACACACACACACACACACACACACAAACACTCACACACATCCTCCCTCAT
>JAWZYT010001967.1:32500-85000 GCA_034508575.1 Petrolisthes manimaculis
CAACTCCACTCAACATGTCTGACCCTGATGTGGCCAATATTCTCTGTCCAGGCGAGGTCAGTCTGTGTAAGGTCATGTAAGGTCATTTCTTGTTAGTAAGGTTAGTCTGTAAGGTCAAATAAAGTCAGTCTGTAAGGTCAATATTCTCTGTCCAGGCGAGGTCAGTCTGTGTAAGGTCATGTAAGGTCATTTCTTGTTAGTAAGGTTAGTCTGTAAGGTCAAATAAAGTCAGTCTGTAAGGTCAAGTAAGGTTAATTCTTGTTGTTGTCGAGGTCAGTCTGTGTAAGGTCATGTAAGGTTAATTCTTGTTGGCTAGGTCAATCTGTTTAAGGTCATGTAAGGTTAATTCTTGTTGGCTAGGTCAGTCTCTTTAAGGTCACACGTAAGGTCAATAATTATTGTTGTTATTCTATATTATTCATATAGTTATTTATCTATTATTATCATTATTATTTATTTATTTATCATTTTTTGCGTAATTAAATACACACACACTATATAATTACATAGATGTATGGAGTGACGAGAGACCATGAATGGATAACGAGGGAAGGAATACGACGGAACATACGACAGTTCTTCCTTGACCATCCCCCTGAAAATAACCCCAGTATATACCTTCCTACTGATGCCTCACTCACTCAACTCTTCCATGTTTACTACGGCGACACGGCCTCACCCACACGGTTCATTAAGGCAGTCAACTCGATCGCAATGGCTAATGTCAAAACGGATTCCTCCCATCAATATAGGTGAGTGAATAGTATAAAAATTATGTTCAGATTTCATTTCATACACGTACAGTTGGACACAGGAATGGGTGGTACAGCCCAGGTGGTGAAAGATACTTGTCCCATTTGAGTAACCATTGTGTGTCTATTATCAGGTACTTGCTTTTTATTACCATCCTCAATACTGACTTCTGCCCCTGATGTCTCCTATTTGGCACTAAGGAACACACACACACACACACCATCCTCAATACTGACTTCTGCCCCTGATGTCTCCTATTTGGCACTAAGGAACACACACACACACACACACACACACACACACACCATCCTCAATACTGACTTCTGCCCCTGATGTCTCCTATTTGGCACTAAGGAACACACACACACACACACCATCCTCAATACTGACTTCTGCCCCTGATGTCTCCTATTTGGCACTAAGGAACACACACACACACCATCCTCAATACTGACTTCTGCCCCTGATGTCTCCTATTTGACACTAAGGAACACACACACACACACCATCCTCAATACTGACTTCTGCCCCTGATGTCTCCTATTTGGCACTGAGGAACACACACACACACACACCATCCTCAATACTGACTTCTGCCCCTGATGTCTCCTATTTGACACTAAGGAACACACACACACACACACACACACACACACCATCCTCAATACTGACTTCTGCCCCTGATGTCTCCTATTTGGCATTAAGGAACACACACACACACACACACCATCCTCAATACTGACTTCTGCCCCTGATGTCTCCTATTTGGCACTAAGGAACACACACACACACACACACCATCCTCAATACTGACTTCTGCCCCTGATGTCTCCTATTTGGCACTAAGGAACTTGATATTGAGAGAAATTGACCACCTTTCACTTGGGCTGTACCACCCATTCATGTATCCAACTGTACACTCGTGATACATAATTTTTTTACCTTGTGTGGGGAGCAGAAAGTTTCGAATCGCCAACTGCTATAGCTCATTTCCACACCCAGTATAGGCTGAGTTCGAATGCTGTGTGTGTGTGTGACTGTGTGTGTGTGGGGGGGGGGGGGGGGTGTCTGCCGTTCGTCTCTGGTCAGGGATTTCGAGTGTACAGTCATGAGCACTAATGACAAGACAGTATACGTATAGCTTCTGTTGATTAATTAAAGTTTTCAACAGTGCAATTCGATCACCAACGAAGCAATTCCAATGGTGATCTTATTGTGTTTTTATTAACTTACTGTCTGTCTCTATAGGTATTCGAAGCACCCCTGGAATACAGTACTTATTTATTAATGCTCGTAAAGTCATGGTCTAATGTACTGCAACCTGGTGAATAAAAGCGAGCTATTTGAGTTAATTTTACGAACCAAAATTGCACATACCAACAGCTATAGTTTCGGATCATTTTTCGAAGCCATCTCATTGGAATGTACTGTAGTATACAAATCTTCATGATGGCTCCTGCTTGCTGTCTTACTCTCTATCACCTTTTTCTGGCGCTATATGACCTCGCTGTTGCGGTACTTAATATCAATCAATCAATCATGATGCCTCCCAACAGCTACATTGGTACAAAATTCACCACCTTACGGCATAAGCTACTCGACACTCGTATGCAGTCTTACCCCAACCACGGATAAATTTTCCATCACTTCACTGACATCCACAATATGAAACCACCCCTACAGAAACTTATTATAATTATACTAGACCAAACTGAAATCTTACACAAGGAAATTAACATACTTCAGCTAAAAATTACAAATCTCCATAGCAGTAGGTTATCCATCACTTGTCAAACACCTTCCATCAACATAATTCAACATCCAACAAGCTGTAGACTTCAATTTACCATTCACAAGCCCCCAGATATGTAACCCCACCTGGCACCTGCAGGAACAAGGCCCAGTCACTATAATTATAGATCTAGGAGTAATTAGATAAGCCTCAGTAAGGTAAAGTGATGGTCTAATGTACTGCAACCTGGTGAATAAAAGCGAGCTATTTGAGTTAATTTTATGAACCAAAATTGCACACACCAACAGCTATAGTTTCGGATCATTTTTCGAAGCCATCTCATTGGAAGGTGTTGCTGTACATTAGACCATCATGACTTTACCCAGAGCATCCACCCTACTCCAAGGATCAAGTGCATGGACCATTCCCAAGCCAACCCAGGCAGCCAAACCAGGATATTATAATAGGTAAACTCCACTGTCACTCCAAAACCAGTATATTATAATAGGTAAACTCCACTGTCACTCCAAAACCAGTATATTATAATAGGTAAACTCCACTGTCACTCCCAAACCAGGATATTATAATAGGTAAACTCCACTGTCACTCCAGTAGGCCTAGTGAGGTAGTAAGTCTGGGGCCATAATATTCCCATAAATACCCAATACAGGGCCTATACACATCACATTACGACTTATTACGTGTACTTCACAAACTTTATCAAAAACAGAACCAGCAGAGGTGAAAAACTCAAAAAAAAAAAAAAGAGTTTCGGTGTACAAAGTCAATACGTAGTTTATATTATTACTTCATTTAATTAATCCCTCACTGACTCTAGCAAGAAGGTATTTTATAAAACCAAGAAGATTGTCACACACATACAATAATACACAATACTGTACTTACATATACACGGTGTTTGTTGGTGATGTGATGTGATGTGACCCGGTGTAAGGAAACAACCCTCAAGTCTCCATATTCAAGTAACTCGACACATCCACCTTCTGTAACACATCATAACACATTATAACACATGTGATGGCTGACTGGTGTGTGTGTGTGTCAGTGTGTGTGTGTGTGTGTTATTTATGTGTGTCAGTGTGTGTGTGTGTGTTATTTCCGTGTGTCAGTGTGTGTGTGTGTGTGTGTCAGTGTGCGTGTGTGTCCGTGTGTCAGTGTGTGTGTGTGTGTGTGTGTTATTTCCGTGTGTCAGTGTGTGTGTGTTATTTCCGTGTGTCAGTGTGTGTGTGTGTGTGTGTTATTTCCGTGTGTCACCATCACACACACACACACAAACACGTGCTCATTTTTGGTATTTATCTTGTTGACTATTAATTTACTACGGTTAGTTCTCGGTAGTCTGTATAGGTTAAGTTTCGGTAGTCTGTACAGGTTAAGTTTCGGTAGTCTGCTGTGGTCTTGGTTTGGTTAGCTCAGGTCAGGTCAGGTCAGGTCAGGTCAGGATAATTTTAAAATGCCCCATTTGAATATGACCTATCTTGGAAATTTTAAAAGAAAAAGCCATAGAAATAAAGTGTCTTAATATGTTATAAATAAAGACATAGAAATAAAGTGTCTTAATATGTTATAAATAAAGCCATAGAAATAAAGTGTCTTAATATGTTATAAATAAAGCCATAGAAATAAAGTGTCTTAATATGTTATAAATAAAGCCATAGAAATAAAGTGTCTTAATATGTTATAAATAAAGACATAGAAATAAAGTGTCTTAATATGTTATAAATAAAGACATAGAAATAAAGTGTCTTAATATGTTATAAATAAAGACATAGAAATAAAGTGTCTTAATATGTTATAAATAAAGACATAGAAATAAAGTGTCTTAATATGTTTTAAATAAAGACATAGAAATAAAGTGTCTTAATATGTTATAAATAAAGTGGTTAAAGAAGGTAAAAACATCGTAATAGAGAACGGCAATAAAATAGATAATTACCGTCATGATAATTGAAAAAATGGTATTACTACAGAAGTACCGTGTTCTTGCCTAGGGTCGCCCAGTGTTACCACATCCGGCTACGTTAGGTCCCGGGAATTTGCCTCGGTCACTTTATAATAGTTTACACCAGTTATATCCCGGTAGTTTGCCCAGGTTAGGTCCCGGTCAGGTTAGGTCCCGGTCAGGTTAGGTCCCGGTCAGGTTAGGTCCCGGTCAGGTTAGGTCCCGGTCAGGTTAGGTCAGGCTCCAAAAATTAATTATGTTTGTAATCTCTCAGACAAACACCATAAATGAAAAGTGTCTTAGAATTATTATTTAAAATTTTTGATATTGTTATAAGTACGGTACTGAATATGTCCATAGCTCGTTATCTCAGTCATATATATTTAACACTGCCAGTTAGGTCACAGTACATAGTTTGCCCTGGTTAGGTCCCAGTAGTTTGCCCTGGTTAGGTTCTGGTAGTCTGCTGTGGTCTAGGTTAGGTTAGCTGAGGCTAATTTTCAAATTCTACATATACAATATACCCTAGGTTAGGTTAGGTCTGGGAAATAAAATAGTGTTCCATGTACAGTTAGCAAAAGAAGTACTGTATTATTTGAGTTAATATCAATGTAAGGATTCCAATACATTTTTGCTGAGTGTACAGTTGGCAATAAAATGTTTTGTTACCGTACCATCCCTACATTAATTTTAACATGGGTAAGCTGTGTAGGTCTGGTACTCTGCTGACTGGGCAGCTGTTGGTGCCTCATTATCCGAGACAGGTATAGTCTTGGCCACGGCAGATAAATCTTGGGCTGCGGCAGTGACAACTTTTTTGTATAAAAAGTTTAGCTGATTTTAAATTTAATTTTGAGTGTTCAAGAACTCTTACTAATTAACTATTCATTATTAAACATAACGAAATGCATTTGAATATTTTAGAACAAGAATAACCTTGAAATACCCAGAAACAAGAACATGAAGGAAAACCCTTCAAAAGCTCCGGCTCTTAATGATTCAAGTGAAATAATAAAATATCCATATGTAAAGGTCTAAAAAATATTAATTATGTTTTATCTGGATTTTCGTATTCATATGGTTATATTGAAATTTTGAAAATGAACACTTTTTATTGAGGTTGAACCCCTCGGTTGAACCCCCTCTCAGTTGAACCTCTTAAATATTGGTTGAACCCCTTTTAAGAAGTGGTCACCCCAAGAAGAAAAAAAAATAATAATAATAATAATAAATGATTCAATGTTGGTAAAATAAAATGGATGGGAGGAAGAGAGTGAATGAGTGAGTGAATGAGTCAGTTGAACCCCTTTTAAGAAGTGGTTGCCCCAAGAACAATAATTACGATAAAACCTAGAGCTCTCGGCTTAGGCCGGATCTAAAAATAGCACTGGGTGAAACAATGTCATTCCTACTTGAATATCCCATGAAACACCGAGGGCTGGGTATGGAGGGTGTGCCTGGGTGGCCCTCGCATCATGCCTGGCTCACCAGTCAGGCGTACCAACATTACATCACACTATTAAAATAATGGTAACAAAACTTTTTTTGCTGACTGTACAAGAGAGCCATTTGTCTTTATTAATTAAAACCATATTAATCCACCACAGGTATATATTAAAACCATATTAATCCACCACAGGTATTGTCTTTATTAAAACCATATTGGTGCACCACAGATATTGTCTTTATTATGACCATATTGATGCACCCCAGATACAGTATTGTCTTTATTATAACCATATTGGTGCACCACAGATATTGTATTTATTATAACCATATTGATGCACCACAGATATGACCCAGCCATCCACAGTGACGGTGAACAACTGGACGCGGTGCAGCAGAAACTGTTGGACCGCTACTCCAAGATCTCGGCCTCCGTAATCGACGAGGCTTACCCCGCCGTACGCTCACTCCTCGGCACGTCCCTCCACTCCATACAGAAGTTCTACGCACACTCCACCTGGATCGAACAAGGCAACACTGGTATCCTGGAGGGTCTGGGTATTCCCGGCAACACCTTCGATGGTATGCTGGCCGAGGCGACTGAAGATGTGTGTACCTCTTGTCCTTCATCTCAGGTTGGTCTAATAGATCCTCAGGTGTTTTTGTGTTAATTAGTAGTGTATATATTTGATCAGGTATTTCAGTATATCAGGTGTTTTTATGTTAATTGGTAGTGTATATATTTGATCGGGTATTTCAGTATCTCAGGTGTTTTTGTGTTAATTAGTATCGGGTATTTCAGTATCTCAGGTGTTTTTGTGTTAATTAGTATCGGGTATTTCAGTATCTCAGGTGTTTTTATGTTAATTGGTAGTGTATATATTTGATCAGGTATTTCAGTATCTCGGGTATTTTTATGTTAATTAGTATCGGGTATTTCAGTATCTCAGGTATTTTTATGTTAATTGGTAGTGTATAATTATATTTGATCAGGTATTTCAGTATCTCAGGTATTTTTCTGTTAATTGGTAATGTATAATTATATTTGATCAGGTATTTCAGTATCTCGGGTATTTTTATGTTAATTAGTATCGGGTATTTCAGTATCTCAGGTATTTTTATATTAATTGGTAGTGTATAATTATATTTGATCAGGTATTTCAGTACGGTATCTCAATTGTTATGTTAATCGGTAGTGAATTAATTTTGATAAGGTTTTTCAGTATCTGAATTGCTTTTTATATTAATTGGTAATGTATTTGATCAAGAACAAGACTGTATTTTAATATCTCCGGTGTTTACATGTTAAGGGGAGAGTATACTTTTGGTAGATTGGAGCGCCTTGATTCCTCCAAACTATGCCAAGAAACAGAACCGGAGGAACAAAAATAATGCTGGCCTGTTGCTTAAAATAGTTTGGAGGAATAATTTGCTCCGTATTTCTCAACACTGTACCCTCCCCTTAATTGGTAGTGTATTTATTTGATCAGGTATTTTTACTTTACCATCACATCTTTCCTTTCAATGCAGGAATACTGTACTGTTGTTTTGTTAACGTATCCATCTACAGTACACTGCTATCACCTACCATAATGTGTGTCTGTTATTTTGTATTTCAATGTATAGATACTGTACTTTTTTTTTTTTTTTTTTTTTTTTTTTTTGTTAGGTAATCTATCTGCTATTTTTTTCAGTGTAGGAATTACTGTACTGTACTGTTATTTTGTTAATGTAGGCTATATCTCTCTGCTACTCCTTTCAATGTATGGATACTGCTTTTTTTTTTTTTTTTTTTTTTTTTTTTTTTTGGTTAGGTAATGTATCTGCTATTTCATTGAATGTAGATATGCTGTGTTTTCTTAAGGACCCTGTGATGTAGTCAGAAAATAGGAGGTTTGGGGAGTCCTTCAAACATTGCCAGGAAACGCCGCCCATATGGAAGGTGTTTGTTTCGTGGCTTGGTTAGGAAGAATCAGAAGCCTCCAATTTTTATACACGATCTCAGGGACCTTAATGTGTTTCTCTCTGCTTCTTCTTTCAATATAGGGATACTGTTTTTTTTTTAGTTAGGTTATATGTTAATGTATCCGACTGCCTTTCTTCTTACTTACAATCATACACACCACAAAAACTAAGACTTTAACAGAATTTAACCGCTTGAAATAAAGTTAGAAATAAAGTTAGAAGCAGGAAATTATTGTACTGGTCTTTTTGTTAGCTTATATCTCGGCTATTTCTTTGAGTGTAGAGAATAATACTGTATTTTGTTAAGGTATCCTTTTGCTACAAACACATCCCACTGCCTCTCTTACTCACCATCATACTATATTATGTGTCATTTCAAATTGAAGATACAGTACTGTAATGGTCTTTTTGTTAGGTTATCTATCTGCTATTTCTTTTCTTGAGTGTAGAGAATGATACTGTATTTTGTTAATGTATCCCACTGCATTTCTTACTTGCCATCATAATGTAAGTGTCCTTTCTATGTAGTGAATGGCCTTTATGTTAACTTCTCTCGGCTATTTCTTTGAGTCTAGAGAATCTGTATTTAGTTATTGTATCCCTCTGCATTTCTATGTAGTGAATGGCCTTTATGTTAACTTCTCTCGGCAATTTCTTTGAGTCTAGAGAAACTGTATTTTGTTATTGTATCCCTCTGCATTTCTATGTAGTGAATGGCCTTTATGTTAACTTATCTCGGCAATTTCTTTGAGTCTAGAGAATCTGTATTTAGTTATTGTATCCCTCTGCTACTAACGCATCCCACTAACTACCTCTCTTACTTACTTACTTACTTGCTTTTGAATGCAGGGATACTGTAGTGGTAATGTTATCTCTGGTGCGGGTCTGAGCAGCGGTTACTACACATACCCCTCGGAGCTCGGAGCCAGCCAACTTGTACCCAAACCTACCACGGGTATGTAATATATTATCCAGGTGTGTTTTGACAATACAGTATCTCCGGGAAGTAAGTGTACCAGGAATATTATTATTACATACAGCCCGTTATATCACACTAACACAACATTTGGTAAGTGTAGTATGAATATTATTACACACTAAAACATGAATATTATTACACACAAACACATGAATATTATTAAACCATGAATATTATTACACACAAACACATGAATATTATTAAACCATGAATTACACCATGAAAATTATTACACACAAACACATGAATATAATTACACACTAACACATTAATATCACACTTAACACAACAGGAGGCAAGTGTAGCCACGGCGGTTTGCTGGACGTCAGCTCTTACGACGAGGCGAAGGGCGGCGTGAACAAGGACACCACATCACCGTGCTTCTCACCCCATCACAACCTGCACGCCGACGCAGCCGAGGCGGCGGTCCAGGCCACAGACTACTACCTGAAGCACATCGAGAGGGTTATTGGGGTGATTAAATATCGCATCCTGTTTGATCTGTACCAGGGAACGTCTCTCTCCATCTCCATCGATACAACCGGTAATGTATTGTTGTATGCAGTTGAATGTGTTGTATGGAATGTAATGCATTTTATTGAGTTTTAATGTATTGTATTGAGTTTTAATGTACTGTATTGAATGTAATGTGTTGTATTGAATGTAATGTATTTTGAGTTATTATGTTGAATTGAATGTAATGTATTGTATTGAATGTTGTTGTTGAAGTTCCTCAAGGTGTCTGGCTGAGCAGCCCCGAGCTCCTGAGGACTGAACTGGACTTTCCCACAGTGCCCTCAGATAGTGTATGTTGTGTTGTTGGTGAGTGTAGTTGTGTACATTACATTTAATAGTATGGGGTGCTGTGTTGCATCCTGGACAGGCATCCACAATGGCTCCATCCACCCTCTTCTGGTATGTCAGAAGGGCCGGGTGGTGGCCACACCGCAGCCTGGCCAGGTGGACTCTGTCCTCACGGGGAAGGGAGGATTCAGATGGGTGGATGTCAGGAGGTTGTGCATGCAGCTGTGTGTTGTTTTTGAGTGTTTGGATGGACTGTACTAGGCTATTTATCCTCTTACCTACGTTTATATTTTGCAACTGTACTAGGCTATGTCTTCTTATGTTTATATTTTGCAACTGTACTAGGCTATATATCCTCTTAAGTTTATATATATAATTTCCAGTGGCCTTTTTATGTCATATTTTCACTTACCATAACATCATATGATATTTTAATCTTACTTGGTGAAATGTTACAAGATCTGATAAAATTATTATTAGTTACTTTAACCTTTATTACCGTGTCTCCATGAACCATATGCAAGAACATTAATGGTGTTGACAATGGTATGGTACTGGTATGATGGCAATGTTGCCTGATTTTGACTGTTTTGTATTGCCATTGCAGGTTCCATGGGTGATGACATAGAAGCTGTGAAAGATCAGGTTGCACGGATTGTTGCAAACACTGTCACAGAAGTGTATATTCTTTCTCAGTTCAATGATCCAGGTGAGTTGAGGAGAGAGAACACACACACACACACACACACACACACACACACACACACACACACACACACACACACACACACACACACACACACACACACACACACACACACACACACACACACACACACAGAGGTCATTCAGTGCTTGGATGTTTGGGTCTTGAAAGATGAATGTTGAATGAGACGGCAAAAATGTACTGTTTCCAAAATAGGTATTGCGACAAATCTTGATAGAACTTTAACCATAGTAATATCCACAACTATTTGTAGGGACTATAAATATGTATAACAGAAGGAAATGGTGACATGCATGGGGATGGAGGCAGGTAGTAGACGACAGGATGCTCAGGGAGAATTAGGAAGGGAAGAGATTAGGAAAGCAATAGGCAAGTTGAAGATGGGAAAGGCACCGGGGGTAGATGGGATAACTGCTGAAATGTTAAAGTATGGGGGGGAGGTAGTGGTGGAGTGGATGTTGCTTATATGTACATTGGCTTGGAGGCAGGGAGAGGTGCCAGAGGATTGGAGGAGGGCTAGTATTGTACCTTTGTATAAGGGGAAGGGGAGTAAGGAGGAGTGTGGTAGTTATAGGGGAATAAGCCTTCTTAGTGTACCGGGGAAGGTGTATGGAAAGGTTCTAACTGAGAGACTGATGGAAGTGACAGGGAATAAAGTTGGTGAGGAACAGGGAGGGTTCAGAAAGGGTAGAGGATGTGTGGACCAGATATTTGCGCTAAAATCGATAGTGGAGAAATATATAGGGAAGGGTAAGAAGTTGTATGCTGCCTTCATGGACTTGGAGAAGGCATACTATAGGGTTGATAGGAGAGCTATGTCAGAGGTGCTGAGAATATATGGTGTTGGGGGATCTCTACTGAAAGGTATTGAGGCTTTTTATGCAGATGCAAAAGCATGTGTGCGGGTAGAGGGTGATCTGAGTGAGAGTTTTAATATTAGTGTAGGGCTGAGACAAGGATGTGTTATGTCACCATGGTTGTTTAATATATATATGGATGGTTGTATGAGAGAGATGAAAGCCAAAGTGAATGGTCTGGGGGTGAAGTTGAGGCTGAATGAAGTAATTTGGTCCTTGGCGGCAAGTTTGTTTGCAGATGACACTGTGCTGATGGCTGAGAGTGAAAGGGAGTTGCAGAGAGTGGTGGACGAATTTCAGTCTGTATGTAAGCGAAGGAAACTGAAGGTAAATGTGGGTAAAAGTAAAGTGATGGTGTTTGAGAGAGCAGAAACTGAAGTGATTGACTTTGCTACACCTTACAGAGTGGAAGTACCAACTGGGACGAAGTGTGAGATAACTCTGAGGGGTGAGAGGATGGAGGAAGTGAAGGAGTTTAAGTACCTGGGGACAGTTATGTGTAAACATGGAAGTATGGAAGGAGAAATTAGGGAGAGAGCAGTGAAGGGTAGACAAGTCATAGGATCACTGGGGAGGATAATGAAGGGTAGAAGTGTGAGTATGGAAGTGAAAAGGGGACTGAGGAACAGTATAATCTTGCCAACACTGACGTATGCGTCGGAGACCTGGACATGGAGTAGGGCTCATCAGTCAAGAATAGGTGCTGTGGAAATGAGTTATCTGAGAGGTGCATGTGGACTGACAATGTGGGATGGAGAAAGTAATGAGAGTGTGTATAAGAGATGTGGTATGAGTGAGAAGGCAATTGGTATTGAGTGTGGAGTGGTTGAGAGAGTGAAACGTAATACTTTGAGGTGGTTTGGACATGTAGAGAGAATGCAAGGTGAGGAGTTTGTAAAGAAGGTGTATGGAAGTGAAGTTGAGGGATGTGGTGTGAGAGGCAGACCACCAGTAAGATGGCAGAACAGAGTGGAAGAGTATGTGAAGGAGAGAAACGTGAGGGGGAGGGGAGGGCTGGACCAAGTAAGGAGGGAGTGTTGGAACAGGGAAGACTGGAGACTTTTCTGCCGTGGCCACCCCCTTCGGGGGAGTTCCCGGAGGGAACGAGGCGTCAGAGCTATAGATAGATAGATAGATAGAAGGAAATATACATATCCTTCTGTATTTGTAGGGACTATAAGCATGTATAACAGAAGGAAATATACATATCCTTCTGTAATACATACTTATAATCCCTACAAACAATTATGGACATTAATATATTTAATGTTGTATCAATAGTTGTCACAATACCTCTTTTGGCAACTGTACACTCGCAATCCAAAATATTTAACCAGGTCTTGTTGAAGTTTCGAATCATTTGACATACTAGTGAACCAATTACAACACTTATCTTGTTTTATATTTGCTTGAACTCACTTAATACTCAATCAGGCTATTCGAAGCAAGCCTGGATATATATTTTGGATTGCGAGTGTGCTATCAAAGACAAAACTCGTGTCGCTGTCTTGTCCAATGATTTAATATAACTTGTGAAACATAATGAAAGCCCCACCATAGTAACATTGAGACCCAGTATATTTAATCCTCTACCATATATATTTTCACCAGATTTCACGACACAACTTTTGTCTTTGATAGTACAATCGCTGACCTAAAAATCTAACCCGCCCGAGATCTGAAGCTGGCGGTTTCTGGATGACAGCCCACCCATACCTCCACAAGGCCACACACATACAGTCGCGGTCAAATATAATCATCCATATAGGGGTAACTCACGTAAGAGTTTGACAGCTTCCCTCTGTTCCTTAGATGATAAACTTCCAATAAATAGGTTAACTACCATCTTTTAATTTAATACAAGCAGCTACACACTACTTAAAACAATAACATCATATGTGAACGTGAAAACATTACACAGTAAATTGTTTGAGATACCCATATGTGGATGATTATTATTGACCACGACTGTACATCAAATCAATGGAGGCCTTGGGTGAGCTGTCATCCATAAACTGCCTGCAACAGATCTCCAGCTTCGACTCGGGTGGACTAGAGATTATGTATTGCTATACTCTGTTCAAAATTTGTGTTCCATTTTCCTCTATCTATCTGTCTCTACTTCTATCTATCTCTTTCTATCTATCTCTATCTGTCTCTACTTCTATCTATCTCTTTCTATCTATCTCTATCTGTCTCTACTTCTATCTATCTCTTATCTGTCTGTCTATCTATCTATATATTTCTATCTATCTAAGCATAAGAGGCCAACGGAACACAAGTTTTGAACAGACTATAGTTTACTAAAGGATGCTGGAGACAATAATATACAGTGGGAGGAATTAACACACATAAGATGAACTTTCAGGATCATTGTTTGAGTTTGTAAATGTTCCAGATGTTGTACCAAAACATGACAACACTTTTCAGTTCATAAAATTTCAGTTTATAAAGATTCAGTTTATTGAAGTTTGAGTTTATTAAAGTTTCAGTTCATAAAGATTGAGTTTATTAAAGTTTGAGATCATAAAGTTTCAGTTTATTAAAGTTTGAGTTTATTAAAGTTTCAGTTCATAAAGATTCAGTTTATTGAAGTTTGAGATCATAAAGTTTCAGTTTATTAAAGTTTGAGTTTATTAAAGTTTCAGATCATAAAGTTTGAGTTCATAAAGTTCCCCGATGCTGTACCTAAACGTGCCAATTGTTATCACGTTGAACTGACCTTTGCCATTGTCAGGGTGTGGACCGGTATACAAGACCTCGGATCCCGACGAGTTCCTTGATGCCATTAATGCCTTGTATCCCAACGGTGGTGGTGACGGACCGGAGCTCTTCTGGTGTGGATTACAAGTAAGTGGTGGTGGAGGGATGACTCTAGGCCCAGGGATGGTAAAAGGAATAACAAAACACAGAGAGAGGGACAAACTACACAGTGAAGGGCACACGCACACGCACACTCACGCACGCATGCACGCACACACACACACACACGCACACACGCACGTACGCACGCACGTACGCACTCACTCACTCACTCACTGTGTGTGTATATGGGTGTGTAATGTACTAAGAGGGTTTACTGTACACACATTCATTACAAACAGTACTATATACACACAGTGGAAAACAAGGCATTACTGTAAAGGCAGCTTGCTTCATGATGGATATTTAAACACAAAACTCTCCCCCCCCCCTTTACCCCTCAGAAAGCCCTGAGTGAGACGCCTGATTACGGTGACGTGTTCTGCTTCACCGACGCTGAGGCCAAAGATGGGGAACTGATGGACGGTGTTATCAGCCTGGCACAGCGACAGAACAACAAGGTATGATGGATTGGCATTAAAGGAACCCTGTGATGTAGTCAGAAAATTGGAGTTAAATGAGTCCTTTAATTATTGCCATGAAACGCCACCTACTGTATATGGAAGGAGCTTGTTTCATGGCATGGTCAGAAGGAATCAGAAGCCTCCAATTTTTATGCACAATCACAGGGTCCTTAACTTACGGAAGGCTATATAGAAAAAGAAGATTGTTAGTACAGTACCATCTTGTAGCTTAAGGAACACTATATAAAATATTGCCTGTACCATTTTGTAACTCCAGGAAGGCTGTATAAAAGATTGTCAGTACAGTCATGCCATATATTATTAATCTGTTGGTGGTACAGTAATTATATATACAATATTTACCTCTTGTTCCCCCTCAGGTTACAGTAATTCTTAGTGACATATTGACCAGGAATCATTGTCAGTACAGTAAATACCACAGTCTGTTGATGATATGTACAGTCGGCGGCAAAAGTCGTGTCGCCTCACCTGCTTCACCGAGACAGGCAGAGTTCATGGATTCGAGAAATACGCACGTTTTCTACACCTAATAATCTCGAGTCTATGAACATCGCGTGCCTCGGTGAAGCGAGTGAGGCGACAGGACTTTTGCCGCCGACTGTACATTGATAATACAGTTGTTGTTGATGTTCTCCCGGGGCAGAATGGCCTCCTGCCCCACAGACCCCTTGTACGCTCTGGTCGCAGTGAAAAACAAATTACAATAAAAGAGGGACTGGCCTTGTTATACAGTATTTCTCTATTGTTTCTCTTCAGGTTACAGTAATTCTTAGTACATAAAGTGATTATACAGTATTTCTCTATTGTTTCTCTTCAGGTTACAGTAATTCTTAGTACATAAAGTGATTATACAGTATTTCTCTATTGTTTCTCTTCAGGTTACAGTAATTCTTAGTACATAAAGTGATTATACAGTATTTCTCTATTGTTTCTCTTCAGGTTACAGTTATTCTTAGTACATAAAGTGATTATACAGTATTTCTCTATTGTTTCTCTTCAGGTTACAGTAATTCTTAGTACATAAAGTGATTATACAGTATTTCTCTATTGTTTCTCTTCAGGTTACAGTTATTCTTAGTACATAAAGTGATTATACAGTATTTCTCTATTGTTTCTCTTCAGGTTACAGTAATTCTTAGTACATAAAGTGATTATACAGTATTTCTCTATTGTTTCTCTTCAGGTTACAGTAATTCTTAGTACATAAAGTGATTATACAGTATTTCTCTATTGTTTCTCTTCAGGTTACAGTTATTCTTAGTACATAAAGTGATTATACAGTATTTCTCTATTGTTTCTCTTCAGGTTACAGTAATTCTTAGTACATAAAGTGATTATATAGTATTTCTCTATTGTTTCTCTTCAGGTTACAGTTATTCTTAGTACATAAAGTGATTATACAGTATTTCTCTATTGTTTCTCTTCAGGTTACAGTAATTCTTAGTACATAAAGTGATTATACAGTATTTCTCTATTGTTTCTCTTCAGGTTACAGTTATTCTTAGTACATAAAGTGATTATATAGTATTTCTCTATTGTTTCTCTTCAGGTTACAGTTATTCTTAGTGACATATTGACCAAGAATCAGGAGAAGCAGGAAGAGAGGAAAGGTGAAGGACGGGATTTAATCACCGGTATTGACGGGTACCAGAGGCTCGTCGATGCCACCGGTGGACTCCTCATCAGTGCAGAGAAATTTGACATTGATGAGATTGCAAACATCATCGGAAGCAGCGTAGAAAATGCCACAGTAAGTTACGGGGTGTGTAGTGAAGTAATCCAAGTATCACGTCTGGATGTAAGTAAGTATTATTATTATTATTATTATTATTATTGAACAGATCGACACCACAGGGCTGGGAGAGGATGAAACAGACATCCCATCAATCCAAAGGACCCCAACCCCATGATGCAAACCGGAAAGAAGTAATTTAAAATAGTCATGCCAATAAAAATCACCAAAGCATGTATATGATACATTAGTGGAACTAAAAAAAAAAAAAAAAAAAAAAAAAAAAAAAAAAAAAAAAAGTAGAGTCTAACCTTCTTCTAAAGGCTTTATTGGACTAAACGGACAAGTGCGTATTGTACGAGAGGCGAGTGAAGAATGACCTTAGTGATACAGAAAGCAGAGATAACCTTTCTAAAGAGTCATAGAACCAAATGAATTACACAGTGAATAACACTCGAAACAATAAACGGGTCAAACACCATCAACTCGTTAATCCCAAATCGTTTAACATTTATAGGATCTTTCCAACTTATACTAAGGTAAGGTAAGGTAGGGTCCCGTATTCAAGTGAACGTTGGGGATAGATGGGTAGCGCCATCTATATACTAAGCCTCGGTATATGGAGTAGGGTGGCCAGTTCCTTTCTCCACTGCCTTTCCTTCCCTAGTCATGACAACCAGGTACCCATTACGGCTGGGTGAGCCGAGGGGCCGGCCAGTAACCCAGGAAAAATCCCTGGCACAGCCGGGAATCGAACCCGGGTCACTTGGCTTCGTAGTCAGTCATGCTACCGACTGAGCTACCGCGCTACCAACTTATACTACAGGGGTTATATAGTACAGTACTGTCTTGGTGGTAAGTCTGGTGCAACTAACTAATTCCTTCAGGCAACAACAGTGCGCCACCAATTCTTTTGTTAATTATTATGGTCCTGTTTCTTGGCATATGTTGGAGGAATCAAAGGCACTCCAATGTACAGTTGCCCACACATGAATCTGGTATGCCTCGCTACTTGTGAGATACCTACAACAGAAAGGAAAGTGAGCAAAAGTTATAGTTTGTTGACAAGCAGACAGTAATAATATTTTACTGTCTGTCTATCAATAAACTACAGTACATCTTTTTTTCACTTTCCTTTCGTTGTTGCCACCTCACAAGTAACGAGCCATACCAGCTTCATGTGTGGCCAACTGTACCAAAACTATACACTCTCCTCAATTTGACATAATCAGTGATGAATTTGGATCACTCTCCTGCTATCTGTTTCAGAGGTGAGGGCACTTGAGTGGTATTTGTGTTTTTTGGTCCTCAGTATCCTCAGAAAATTTGGGGTAAACGAGTCCTTCAGTTATTACCACGAAACGCAACCTATATGGAAGGAGTCTGTTTCGTGGCATGGTCAGGAGGACTCGGAAGTCTCCAATTTTCATACACGATCACAGGGTCCTTAAGGGGAGATTCTCTGTTGGTAATTTAGAAGGCTACTGGTTTATCCTAACTATACCAGAAAACAAGACGCCCTCAGTGGTGCCGTACTAACTGTAATGAGGCATCAGTTTATTTGGTGGCATAGTTGGAGGAATCACAGACCTACTAATTCACCAACAAAAAAAATCTCCCCTTAAGGACCCTGTGATCGTGTTTGAAAATTGGAGGCTTCTGATTTCTCCTGACCATGCCACGAAAAAATCTCCTGTAGGTGTGTGTGTTTCATGGTAATAGAGAAAAGACTCACTGACCTCCATTTTTCTGACTACATCACAGGGTCCATTAACATTGCCAAACTGATCACTGGTGACTTTGGCTGTGTGTATGTACAGTCGGCAGCATAAGTTTGCATCCATCTCGTGTACAGTACTTGATAATGCTAATATGACCAGATAGTTGCATTCTGAACCAGTTTCTATCCAGACAACTTGTGTTATTTATTATATGAGAAGTGGATCTATCATCTCTGTGTTCAAATTGTGTTACATCAATATTGCTCAAACATACGTACTGTAGGTAGAAATGAAGAGAACCTATGCTGCCGACTGTACAGTCACAAATACTAATAAGTGTCCAGGTGTGCTTGGAATACCTAAATAGAGACTGTAAATGAATGCACAAAAATATCTCCATTGGAATATAGAGTTCGTTGGTGAATTGGAGTGTTCAAAGGTTCAACCCGAGTTATATACACTTTCCTCTCTTTTTATGCGAGTTTAAATTATGCGAATTTGAAATAGTGCGTATCATGAAAAAAATTAAATAAATGCAATTTACACGAACTCTTAAACAAGGAGGCTCTATTTTCAAGTTAAAGTACCATTATTTCTTATGGAAATGTACAATTTACGTTATGCGAAATTCACTCATGCGACCCCTTCAGGAACCTAACCTCACATGAACAGAGAGGAGAGTGTACTATACTTATTAATGCTCATGACTGTGTTCATACCTATTAAGGTGGTAATTCACTTTTGTTTACATTGGAGTGCTTTGATTCCTCCAAAATATGCCAGGAAACAGCACCAGATGAACAAAAATATTGGTGTCCTGTTGCTTGGAATAGTTTGGAGGAATCATTTTCTCCAGATATACCAACACTGAACTTGTCCCGTAAGTATAAATGTATGTTTATGTGTATTTGTGTATATATGTGTGGGTGTGGGTGTGTATATATGTGTGTGTGTCATTGTGTGTGTGTGTGTATATATGTGTGGGTGTGTGTATATATGTGTGGGTGTGTATATGTGCGTGTGTGTGCGTGTCATTGTGTGTGTGGGTGTGTGTATATCTGTGTGTGTGTGTGTGCGTGTGTGTGTATGTCATTGTGTGTGTGTGTGTGTGTGTAATTGTATGTTAGTTAATTAATGGTGGTGACTGTACCCCCCCCCCCCCCAGGTGACCATACTACAGCAGGAGACGAGTGCCGACCTGAGTGTTGAGGTGCCGATTGACGACTCCGTGTTTGACTGTGAACTGCGCATCTCTGGTCAGACTAACACAGCCTTCTTCACTGATCCTACAGGTAAACACAACTTAATTATCTATTTGTCTATCTATCTGTATCTGTTTATCTGTCTGTATATCTATAGTATCTATCTGTATCTATTTATCTGTCTGTATATCTATCTATTTATCGGTATCTGTTTACCTCTGGTCAGACTAACACAGCCTTTTTCACTGATCCTACAGGTAAACACATCTTAATTATCTATTTGTCTATCTGTCTGTATATCTATCAGTCTATCTGTATCTATTTATCTGTCTGTCTATCTGGCTATCTATCCATCTAGGTATCCATCTATTCATTTGTCTATTTATTTAGCTATACATCTATTCATTTGTCTATCTGTCTATCTATTTTTCTATTCATCTAGCTATTTATCTATTTATTTATCTATCTTGTATCTATATTTATCTATTATTCTGTGGTGCATACGATGACATGGTACCGGTACACTGGATGTTCTTGCATACCACTCCTTGCTTTACTAAAACCTTAAGGGGGTGTGGGAATAGGGGGACAAGCTTGGGGTTTTTTTTGGGGGGTGCAGGCGTAGGGGGACAGGCTTGGTTTTTTTGGGGGGATTAGAGGGATGCGGGAATAGGGAGACAGGCTTTCTACTCACCCCAAGCCTGTCCCCATACTTCCGCACCCCCCCAGTCGCCCCCCAAGCCTGTCCCCTACTCCCACACCCTTTTAAGAACCCTGTGATCATGTATGAGCATTGGAGGCTTCTGATTCCTCCTTACTATACCACAAAACAAGCTCCTGCCATTTAAGTGTGTGTGTTTTGTGGCAATATTTGAAGGACTTTTTATCTCCAATTTTCTGACTACACCACAGGGTCCCTTAATTAATTTCTTTGAATACATCAGAGGTTCAATTTGATTAACCCTTATTTGACTACATCACAGGGTCACTTAAATGAACTCTTTCTTCTTTTTTTACTACATAACATCACAGGGTCACTTAAATGAACTCTTTCTTCTTTTTTTTACTACATAACATCACAGGGTCACTTTAATTAACCTCTTTTTCTTTGACTACATACATCAGAGGGTTCCTTAATTAACCTCTTTTTCTTTGACTACATACATCAGAGGTCACTTTAATTAACTCTTTCTTCTTTTTTATACTACATACATCAGAGGGTCACTTTAATTAAAACCTTTCTTTTGACTGTATTCATTCCTACAGGCAAATCTTACGACCTGATGGATAGGATCGGCCTGAATGCGGAGTCTGGCGTTGAGGTGATCACACACACCGACACCCTCAAGGCGGTGCGATGGTTGTCCCCGAGTGCAGGCATGTGGGTCCTCACCACCACGCTGGCCGACCCCACACACTCCATCACACTCCAGGCTACGTCAACACTGGACTTCCTCAATGACTTTGCGGTGCTGGATCCCTCGCCTCCCCACCCACACTACCGTCCCATTGAAGGACAACCCCTCATGAGTGAGTCTTGTTTACCGTAGTAATGTTTACCGTAGTGATGTTTACCGTAGTGATGTTTACTGTAGTGATGTTTACCGTAGTGATGTTTACCTTAGTGATGTTTACCGTAGTGATGTTTACCTTAGTGATGTTTACCGTAGTGATGTTTACCGTAGTGATGTTTACCGTAGTGATGTTTACCGTAGTGATGTTTACCGTAGTGATGTTTACCGTAGTGATGTTTACCGTAGTGATGTTTACCGTAGTGATGTTTACCGTAGTGATGTTTACCGTAGTGATGTTTACTGTAGTGATGTTTACCGTAGTGATGTTTACCGTAGTGATGTTTACCGTAGTGATGTTTACCGTAGTGATAGTATAAGAGGCAAGGGAGTCTTGTTAGGAACCCGGTATGCAAGGACTATAGCAGTGTGTGTTTAGGGAGTAATACAAGTTGGTGACAGTTGTTGTTGTTATTGTTGTAGTTCTCCATATTAAAGCACTATGCAATGACTAACCCTCCAACCCCCTTCACCCCTCTATCCTCCCCTGCCATCCCACCATCCTACCCACCACACACACCAACAACTAACCTTCCCCTCCCTTCCCCACCATCCTACCCACCACACATACACACACACACCAACAACTAACCTTCTCCCCTTCCTTCCTTCCTTCCTTTCTATCCTCCCCTCCCACCCCACTATCCTATCCACCACACACACACACACACAACAACAACTAACCTTCTCCCCTCCCTTCCTTTCTTTCCTATCCACCACACACACACACACAACAACAACTAACCTTCTCCCCTCCCTTCCTTTCTTTCCTATCCACCACACACACACACCAACAACTAACCTTCCCTTCCCTTCCTTTCTATCCTACCCACCACACACACACACACACACCAACAACTAACCTTCTCCCTTCCCACCCCACCATCCTACCCACCACACACACACACACACACACACACACACCAACAACTAACCTTCCCCTCCCACCCCACCATCCTACCCACCACACACACACACACACACACACACCAACACCAACAACTAACCTTCCCTTCCCTTCCTTTCTATCCTACCCACCACACACACACACACACACCAACAATTAACCTTCTCCCTTCCCTTCCTTTCTATGCTATCCACCACAGATACCATATACTACCTAGAGATAACACTGGTGGGACATTTGGAGAGTGACGTGGCTGTAGTGAGTGCCATCCAGTTTGTTGACAAAGTGAGTACCTCCACTGTACATACATACATACATATATAGTACATGCATACATACATACATACTGTACATACATACATACATACATACTGTACATACATACATACATACATACATACATACATACATACATACATACATACATACATACATACATACATACATACTGTACATACCGGGTGCTAACATCATTAATGTATTAAATCTACTGTCCCTTACTGCACATACATACGTACATACATACAGGGTGCTAACATTGCTAATGAATCCACTGTCCTTTAATCCCATATTAATCACTTATAAATCATTAACTATCCAGAAATCTAAGACCTTCTAATTCACCACCAAAATAATTTCCCGCATTAAGGCCCCTGTGATTGTGTATGAAAATTGGAGGCTTCTGATTCCTCCTGATTAGGCTATGCCACGAAACAAGGTCCTTCCATATAGGTGTGTGTGTGTGTGTGTGTGTGTTTCATGGCAATATTTGAAGGACTCATTTTACCTCCAATTTTCTTACTACATCACAGGGGATTCCTTAAGAGGGTGTGGGAGTAGGGGACAGGCTTGGGGGTGTGTGTGTTTGGGGGTGCGGGAATAGGGGGACAGGCTTGGGGGGTGGGTAGAAAGCCTGTAACCTATTCCTACACCCCCCTAACCCCCTCTCCCCATGCCTGTTCCTTACTCCCTCACCCCACCCCACCCCAAAAAAAAAAAATACCTGACCTCCCGCACCCCCCCCCAAGCCTGTCCCCCTATACCAGCACTCCCTTAATTAATACACATGTAAATTTATTCTTGAGCAGACAGGGGTTGTGCTGAGGGAGGTGGACTATCCGTTTGGTGCCAAGGATCAGGCCTACATCCGCACCGACCCACTCCCCGACCAACCCTTCTATATCAGGGTGGTCGGGTTCCTTGGTTCTGGTAGGTCCTGCTATGTACAGTTGTCAAAAAAGGTATTGCGACAAACTATTGATAGAACTTTAACCATAGTAATATCCACAACTATTTGTAGGGACTATAAAGCATGTATAACAGAAGGAAGTATACATATCCTTCTGTAATACATACATACATGTACATACTGTATGAACAGCCACAATCAGATATCCACCGATGCTTTCCTTCCATCGTAGTAAATATTATCTTGGTAATAAAGAACGACACGTGTATGATTTTGCACCACCTCATAATAATAATTGAGGGGGTTGCTTGAGTTGACGTAAGGTGTTGTTGTTGTATGATTATATTTCAATATGATACTTATTTACTTGCACGATGGAAGGAAAGTGTCGGTGGATATTTGATTGTGGCTGTACCGTTGTGGACATAGGGTAGGATGAGACGTGTGTGTGTGTGTGTGTGTGTAGAGGCGACTTGTTCTATTCTATGCTAGATAAGGTGTGTGTGTGTTAGTTTGTGTGTTTAAGTGCCGTGTTCTGTTCTATGCTGGATAAGTGTGTCTATTTTTCGTGTCCATAACTGTACTTGAAGAAAGAGGTGGAAAAAAAATTAATGGGGAAGTTTATTAGATAGATGTTAAAGTACTGTACTAATATTTATTAAGGTACGATTGGTAGGTAAACAGGAATAGAGAGTCCACACCCAGGGAGGTACAGTATAGTCGGTGGCAAAAGTCCTGTCGCCTCACTTGCTTCACCGAGGCCTGCGATGTTCATAGACTCGAATTGATTAGGTGTAGAAAACGTGTGTAATTCTCGAGTCCATGTGTTTATAGAGACATGAGAAACTGTTGTGTGGATTCTGTGTGTTTATAGAGACTTGAGAAACTGTTGTGTGGATTCTGTGTGTTTATAGAGACATGAGAAACTGTTGTGTGGATTCTGTGTGTTTATAGAGACATGAGAAACTGTTGTGTGGATTCTGTGTGTTTATAGAGACATGAGAAACTGTTGTGTGGATTCTGTGTGTTTATAGAGACTTGAGAAACTGTTGTGTGGATTCTGTGTGTACTGTATAATTTATAGAGACTCAATCTAGGAATGATGTGGATAATAATCTATATTTGTAGGTAACCGGTGGATGAGATACTCTGGAGTGGAGGTGTGGCCGGTGGAGACGGGAGTGGACCTGTATGCCACCTCGGAGGAACTCTCGGCCCACCCCGGAGAGTCGGCCACGGCTAACTTCCTGGTCACCAACTATGGCATCGAGTCCTACTTCACCATCACTGGCATTGACGACCTATACTTCCTGAAATTTATGGTCCCAAACAGGTACAGTTAAACCTCGTTATTTCGGACCCCGTTATAACGAGGTTTAACTGTAGGTAAATTAAGGACCCTGTGATTGTGTGTGAAAATTGGAGGCTTCTGATTCCTCCTTACTATGCCATGAAACAAGCTCCTTCCATGTAGATGTGTGTGTTTTGTGGGAATATTTGAAGGACTCATTTACCTCCAATTTTCTGACTATATCACAGGGTCACTCAACCTTTAAAGAGCGGGTTTTGTTGCGGCCCATGCGCTCTCCAGCTCAGTCATATTTTGCTAAACGTAAATAAACCCCTGACGACTGTTAGCTTGTAATCTACTAAACCTACATACATAAATGATATGTGTGTGTGTTTAGTATTACAATGTGTGTATTTGGAGGTACAGTTGCCAAAAAAGGTACTGCGACAATTATTGATACAACATTAAATATATTAATGTCCATTGTTGTTTGTAGGGATTATAAGTATGTATTACAGAAGGATATGTATATTTCCTTCTGTTATACATGCTTATAGTCCCTACAAATAGTTGTGGATATGTATTACAGAAGGATATGTATATTTCCTTCTGTTATACATGCTTATAGTCCCTACAAATAGTTGTGGATATGTATTACAGAAGGATATGTATATTTCCTTCTGTTATACATGCTTATAGTCCCTACAAATAGTTGTGGATATGTATTACAGAAGGATATGTATATTTCCTTCTGTTATACATGCTTATAGTCCATACAAATAGTTGTGGATATGTATTACAGAAGGATATGTATATTTCCTTCTGTTATACATGCTTATAGTCCATACAAATAGTTGTGGATATTACTATGGTTAAAGTTCTATCAACTATTTGTCGCATTACCTTTTTTGGCAACTGTACATACTTCAGTGAGTGAGAGTGTATGTTTAATATTACAGAGTGTTCCTGAGTAACAACGAATCTGTGGAGGTTGAGGCTCAGTTCTTTGTGCCCCTGGATGCCACACACGGTCAGGTCAGCACCGCCATCGTCACCGCACGCAGCGAACTCCAGACTCAGAATGTCAACTCGGCCATCGCTCACTTCATTGTACTATCATCGGTAAATTATTATCACATGATTTTATTATTTTCAGAACTTAATTATTGCATAAATAGGCTATTGCATAATTATCACCTGTCTCATCCTACCTTATATTACACACACACACACACACACTCACTCACGCACTCCTACACTCACTCACTCCTACACATACTCCTACACACACACTCAATCCTACACTCACTCACCTACACACACACATACTCCTACACTCACTCACCTACACACACACATACTCCTACACTCACTCACCTACACACACACATACTCCTACACTCACTCACCTACACACACACATACTCCTACACACTCACTCCTAAACTCACTCACACACACACACACACACACCTACACACACACTCACACCTACACCTACACACACACACACACACACTAACTTCTCTCTCGGTGATACAGGTTGTTGATTTGAGCTTACCAACATGTACACTGACCAACACACCAGACTGTACGGGTTACCTCACCAACGGGGTGTGTAGTGGACTCAACTGGACTGCCAACGCCATCTTCAGGGACTCAGGCTCAGGTAACTCCACAAAACGTTTTCCTTATGGCGTCTTGTATTTATTTTCCTTATATTGTATTGTATTATTTTCCTTATACCTGTACCGTCTTGTATTATTTTCCTTATACCGTCTTATTATTTTCCTTATATGTACTGTATTATGTTATTTTCCTTATAGCGTCTTATTAGTTTCCTTATACCGTCTTATTATTTTCCTTATATGTACTGTATTATGTTATTTTCCTTATAGCGTCTTATTAGTTTCCTTATACCGTCTTATTATTTTCCTTATATGTACTGTATTATGTTATTTTCCTTATAGCGTCTTATTAGTTTCCTTATACCGTCTTATTATTTTCCTTATATGTACTGTATTATGTTATTTTCCTTATAGCGTCTTATTAGTTTCCTTATACCGTCTTATTATTTTCCTTATATGTACTGTATTATGTTATTTTCCTTATAGCGTCTTATTAGTTTCCTTATACCGTCTTATTATTTTCCTTATATGTACTGTATTATGTTATTTTCCTTATAGCGTCTTATTAGTTTCCTTATACCGTCTTATTATTTTCCTTATATGTACTGTATTATGTTATTTTCCTTATAGCGTCTTATTAGTTTCCTTATACCGTCTTATTATTTTCCTTATATGTACTGTATTATGTTATTTTCCTTATAGTGTCTTATTAGTTTCCTTATACCGTCTTATTATTTCCTTATATGTACTGTATTATGTTATTTTCCTTATAGCATCTTATTAGTTTCCTTATACCGTCTTATTATTTTCCTTATATGTACTGTATTATGTTATTTTCCTTATAGCGTCTTATTAGTTTCCTTATACCGTCTTATTATTTCCTTATATGTACTGTATTATGTTATTTTCCTTATAGCGTCTTATTATTTTCCTTATACCGTCTTATTATTTTCCTTATATGTACTGTATTATGTTATTTTCCTTATAGCGTCTTATTAGTTTCCTTATACCGTCTTATTATTTTCCTTATATGTACTGTATTATGTTATTTTCCTTATAGCGTCTTATTAGTTTCCTTATACCGTCTTATTATTTTCCTTATATGTACTGTATTATGTTATTTTCCTTATAGCGTCTTATTAGTTTCCTTATACCGTCTTATTATTTTCCTTATATGTACTGTATTATGTTATTTTCCTTATAGCGTCTTATTAGTTTCCTTATACCGTCTTATTATTTTCCTTATATGTACTGTATTATGTTATTTTCCTTATAGCGTCTTATTAGTTTCCTTATACCGTCTTATTATTTTCCTTATATGTACTGTATTATGTTATTTTCCTTATAGCGTCTTATTAGTTTCCTTATACCGTCTTATTATTTTCCTTATATGTACTGTATTATGTTATTTTCCTTATAGTGTCTTGTATTATTTTTCTAATACTGTGGTTTATTATTTTTCTTAAGGTTTATTATATTTTCCTTGAACTTAATTTTATTTTCCTTGTACCGTCTTGTATTATTTTCCTTATACAGTCTTGTATTATTTTCCTTATATTGTATTGTT
This sequence comes from Petrolisthes manimaculis, assembly GCA_034508575.1. Lineage (NCBI taxonomy): Eukaryota > Metazoa > Arthropoda > Malacostraca > Decapoda > Porcellanidae > Petrolisthes > Petrolisthes manimaculis. The sequence continues at coordinate 59,882 of JAWZYT010001967.1, forward strand.
TTATTTTCCTTATATTGTATTTTATTATTTTCCTTATACCTGTACCGTCTTGTATTATTTTCCTTATACTGTACTGTATTTTTTTTTTTAATTTTCCTTGTTCTGTGTTGATTATTACTCCTTGTTCTTGTTCTGTGTTCATTATTACCCCTTGTTCTTCTTCAATTGCAGTACAGTATATATATATATATTTTTTTAAATTTATAATTATATATAACCCCTTCTTGTTCTTTTTCTGTGTTAATTATTACTCCTTCCTCTTACCGTTCAGGTTTGTATAGCGTACATTCAGAACCGGAGCCATTGTCACTCACCACGACGGGACTGACCCCAGGCACCACCAGCGACGTGACGGCAGACTTTGTCCACTCGTGCTGCTCCCCCCAGGCCGTCCTCAGGGGAGTGGACGGCATGGGTAACGCCGGCGAGTGTAACGTTAACATGGGCATTCTCGGAGGTGAGTGGGGTGGTGGGTGGGTGAGTGGGTGTGGGTGTATGATATTTGTGTGTTAAAGCTTAATTATACATGACAATTGTGTTTTAAGCTTAGTTATACATGACAATTGTGTTTTAAAACTTAATTATACATGACAATTATGTGTTAAAGTTTAATTACACATGACAATTGTGTTTTAAAGCTTAATAATACATGACAATTGTGTGTTAAAGCTTAATAGTACATGACAATTGTGTGTTAAAGCTTATTTATACATGACAATTGTGTTGGTTGTTTTGCAGGCGTGATTGAAAACTTCCACGTTGACACAGCAGAGGCCACATACCTCGTGTTGAAGTGGAACATAACACCATCTGACATTCCCATTGATCACTACGACCTCAACACTGACTCCACCGTCATTCATCAGAGTCTGTGTAAAGAGGTACATGAACAGGACGAGGAAGGAAGGGATGGGGGTGGAGGATGGGGATGGGTGGGATGGATGAGATGGGGAGGGTGGAATGGGAGTGGAGGGGTGGGATGTTGAGGTGTGGGGGATGAGGAAGGGATGAGATGGGATGGTGAGTGGAGGATGAGGAAGGGATGAGGTGGGATGGTGAGGTGTGGAGGATGGGGATGGGTGGGATGGTGAGGTGTGGAGGATGAGGAAGGGGTGGGATGGGATGAGGTGGGATTGTGAGGTGCGGAGGGTGGAATGGGATGGGTGGGATGGTGAGTGGAGGATGAGGAAGGGATGAGATGGGATGGTGAGTGGAGGATGAGGAAGGGGTGGGATGGGATGGGAGTGGAGGATGGGGATGGGATGTGAGGTGAGTAGAATGAGAAAGGAAGGGAGTGGGGTGGGATGGGATGGTGAGGGATGGAGGGTGGAATAGGAGAGGTGAGGAGGGTGTTATGAGAGGTTCCAGTTTACCAAAAGTGTATTAACTCCTTACTGTATTGCAACATTGTTAATCACTTATATACAGAACACTATAGTTTGAAAGTTGTCCAAGTGTAAATATAATTCAAGTTATACAGTCTAAAAAAAAGTATTGGAACGTCCTTATGGATAAGTAATGTATTTTTAATGTCTATGTAAGGGTGGTACCAATACTTTTTTTTGTTGCCGACTGTGCATAATCGCATTTATATATATATACATATACATTTGTTTTTATACATATATACAATTTTATTTATATATTTTTATTTATATATATATATTGTTATTTATATAGATTTTTATTTATATATTTTTATTTATAAACGTTTTTATTTATATATATTTTTATTTATATATATTTTTATTTATATACATTTATTTATTTATTTATTTATTACTTTATTTCCCAGTTGGAGTGTACAGAGTTGGTGAATGATCTTGTTTATATATTTTTATTTATATACTGTATGCTGTATACATTTATTTATTTATTTATTTATTTATTTATATACTGTATATACATTTAATTATTTATTTATATACTGTATATACATTTATTTATTTATTTATATACTGTATATACATTTATTTATTTATTTATATACTGTATATACATTTATTTATTTATTTATATACTGTATATACATTTATTTATTTATTTATATACTGTATATACATTTAATTATTTATTTATATACTATATATACATTTAATTATTTATTTATATACTGTATATACATTTAATTATTTATTTATATACTATATATACATTTATTTATTTATTTATATACTGTATATACATTTATTTATTTATTTATATACTGTATATACATTAATTTATTTATTTATATACTGTATATACATTTATTTATTTATTTATATACTGTATATACATTTCTTTATTTATTTATATACTGTATATACATTTATTTATTTATTTATTTATTTATTTATATACTGTATATACATTTCTTTATTTATTTATATACTGTATATACATTTATTTATTTATTTATTTATTTATTTATATACTGTATATACATTTATTTATTTATTTATATACTGTATATACATTTATTTATTTATTTATTTATTTATTTATATACTGTATATACATTTATTTATTTATTTATATACTGTATATACATTTATTTATTTATTTATTTATTATATTTTTTTCAGTTGGAGTGTATAGAGTTGGTGAATTATCTTGAGCAGTGCAGCGTGCATGAGTTTGTGTTGACGCCTTACTTTGATGACGGAGGCGTTGACGAGGTGGCCGGTACTCCAGCCTTCACACAGGGCTCCACACTCGATGGCGGGGGTGGGTACAACCGTTAAGGGGGTGCCGGAATAGGGGACAGGCTTGGGGGGAGTTTAGGAGGTGCGGGAATAGAGGACAATCTGGGGGGGGTTACGTTGGTTCGGAGTTTTTTTTGGGGGGGTTACGTTGGTTCGGAGGGTTTTGGGGGGTGCGGAAATAGGGGGACAGGCTTGGAGGGGTTAAGGGGTTGTGTAAATAGGGGACAGGCTTTCTAACCCCCCAAGCCTGTTACCCTATTCCCACACCGCCTCAGTCCCCCCCCCCCAAGCCTGTCCCCCTATTCCCACACTGCCTCAGTCCCCTCCCCCAAGCCTGTCCCCCTATTCCCACACCGCCTCAGTCCCCCCCCCCCCAAGCCTGTCCCCCTATTCCCACACTGCCTCAGTCCCCTCCCCAAGCCTGTCCCTTACTCCCACACCGCCCCAGTCCCCCCCCCCAAGCCTATCCCCCTATTCCCACACCGCCTCAGTCCTCCCCCCAAGCCTGTCCCCATATTCCCACACCGCCCCAGTCCCCTCCCCCAAGCCTGTCCCTTACTCCCACACCCCCTTAAGTGTTAATTGAGCGGATATTAGTGTAAATTCATTTGTCGGTAATTTGGAAGGTCTGCGATTCCTCCTAACTCTGGCACGACACAGATCTCCCATTTGTACCACTGGGAGCGTACCGGTATTCTGTTTTCTGGTAAAGTTTGGAGGAATCAGTATAGCCTTTCAATTTACCAACAAGTGAAGCTCGGAGGAAGGAGGTTATACAGTAATGCCTTGTTGTTATTGTTGTTGTTGTTGTTGTTGTTGCTGTTGTTGTTGTTGTTGTTGTTTTAAGTATGTATTGCACTGTTTGTAATGAATTTGTGTGTGTATGTGTGTGAGTGAGAATGAAAAATTGTGTTTGTGTGAGTGAGAATGAAAATTAACGTGTGTGTAAGTGTGAGAATGAGAAATTGTGTGTGTGTGTGTGTGTGAGTGAGTGATGAATATTGTGTGTGTGTGTGAGTGAGAATGATTGATGGATAATATACAAGTTGTGTGTGTGTGCGTGTGTGTGTGTGTGTGTGTGTGTGTGTGTGTGTGTGTGTGTGAGTGAGAATGATCAATGGATAATAATACATGTTGTGTGTGTGCGTGAGAATGAGAAATTGTGTGTGTGTGTGAGTGAGAATGAGAAATTGTGTGTGTGTGTGTGTGTAAGTGAGAATGATGGATGGATAATAATACAAGTTGTGTGTTGTTTTCTTTACCATCAGATCCCCAGACACCAACAGATGGCTTAGCAGTCGATGCCACAGCTAACACCATCACTGTGTCATGGCAACCACCCAACCTTGTGTGTGCCTATACGTATGAGGTAAGTCCGTAGTGTGTGTGTGTGTGTGTGTGCGTGCCTATACGTATGAGGTAAGTTCGTAGTGTGTGTGTGTGTGTGTGTGTGTGTGTGTGTGTGTGTGTGTGCCTATATGTATGAGGTAAGTTCGTAGTGTGTGTGTGTGGGGGGGGGGGAGGGGATGTCGTAAAAGAGGTGAGTTTGTAGTGTGGGGGTACAGTATGTCATAAAAGAGGTAAGTCCGTAGTGTAGGGGAGATGTCGTAAAAGAGGTGAGTTTTTAGTGTGGGGGGAGATGTTGTATATGAGGTGAGTTTGTTAAAAGAGGTGAGTGTAGTTTGTAGTGTGAGGGAGATGTCGTATATGAGGTGAGTTTGTAGTGTACCAAAAGTATTCTCTCTCCTTAAAAACCTGGTGATGTTTGTATGTATATGTATAGTAATTATGACACTAACTTAGAAAAACTTGGTGATATTCATATGTAGACTATAACACTAACATTAAAAGCCTGGTGATGTTTGTATGTACAGTATATGTATAGTAATTATAACACTAACTTAAGGGACTCTGTGATGTAGTCAGAAAGTTGGGAGGTACAGTTGCCAAAAAAGGTATTGCAACAACTCTTGATACAACATTAAATATATTAATGTCCATAGTTATTTGTAGGGATTAAGAGTACAGTATGTAATGCAGAAGGATATGTATATTTCCTTCTGTTATATATGCTTATAGTCCCTACAAATACAGAAGGATATGTATATTTCCTTCTGTTATACTGTACATTCTTATAGTCCATACAAAAGTTGTGGATATTACTATGGTTAAAATTCTATCAAGATTTGTCGCAATACCTTTTTTGGCAACTGTACATGTGTCTTTTAAAATATTGCCACGAAACACACACACCTATATGGAAGGAGTTTGTTTGGTGGTATAGTTGGGAGGAATCAGAAGCCTCCAATTATCACACACAATCACAGTTGGGAGGAATCAGAAGCCTCCAATTATCACAGTTGGGAGAAGAAGATTTAGGGTTTTATGCCTATCTGACTCATGCCTTAACAACCAATACCATGAATCAATAGACATAAAACCCTATATCTTCTAGTTGGGAGGAATCAGAAGCCTTTAATTATTACACACAATCACAGTTGGGAGGAATCAGAAGCCTTTAATTATCACACACAATCACAGGGTCCTTAAGGGGGTGTGGGAATAGGGGGACAGGCTTGGGGGGGTTTTGGGGAGTGCAGGAGTAGGGGGACAGGCTTGTTTTTTTTGTTTTTTTGGGGGGGTGGGTTAGGAGGGTGCGGGAATAAGGGGACAGGCTTTCTACCCACCCCAAGCCTGTCCCCCTATTCCGACACCCCCCCAGTCCCCCCCCCAAGCCTGTCCCCTACTCCCACACCCCCTTAACAAAGCTTTCTACCCACCCCATGCCTGTCCCCCTATTCCGACACCCCCCCAGTCCCCCCCCCCCTCAAGCCTGTCCCCTACTCCCACACCCCCTTAACAAAGCTTTCTACCCACCCCATGCCTGTCCCCCTATTCCAACACCCCCCAGTCCCCCCCCCAAGCCTGTCCCCTACTCCCACACCCCCTTAACAAAGCTTTCTACCCACCCCATGCCTGTCCCCCTATTCCAACACCCCCCAGTCCCCCCCCAAGCCTGTCCCCTACTCCCACACCCCCTTAACAAAGCTTTCTACCCACCCCATGCCTGTCCCCCTATTCCGACACCCCCCAAGCCTGTCCCCTACTCCCGCACCCCCTTAACAAAGCTGCTGGTGATCATGTTGGTATGCCTGATTTGTGTTGTGTCAGGTGTGCCACTACGAGGTGAACACTGACCCCGGCCTGGCTATATGTGACACGACCACCATTACTTCACACACCCTGAGGGAACTGGAGGAATGTAAGGCTTACTTCATTGACGTGGCCACAACAAACTCCAACGGTCTCACATCGTCACCCCTCAACTTCTACTCTGTCACTCACTGTACTGAAATTATTCCTTAAACTAACTATTTGCATGTTAATTGATTGTTGAATAATATATGTGTGTGTGTTCTTTCATTCACTCTTACAGTTTCTCTCTCGCACACTGTACTGAAATTATTCCTTAAACTAACTATTTGCATGTTAATTGATTGTTGAATAATATACAGTATATGTATGTGTGTGGGTGTGTTATTTCATTCACTCTTGCGGTCTCACTCTATCATACACTGTACTGAAATTATTCCTTAAACTAACTACTGTACTTGCATGAAAATTGGTTGTTGAATAATATATGTGTGTATGTGAGTGTGTGTTTTACTTCATACACTCTCAACTTCTACTCTCGCACACTGTACTGAAATTATTCCTTAAACTAACTACAGTACTTACATGATTATTGGTTGTTGAATAATATATGTTTTTCTGAGTGTGTGTGTGTGTTATTTCATTCACTCTTACGGTCTCTCTCTCACACACTACTGAAATTATTTCTTACACTAACATTTTGCATTATTATTGATAGTTGAATAATATACAGTATATTATTATTATGTCTTATTTCATTCACTCTTACGATTTCTCTCTCACACACTGTACTGAAATTATTCCTTAAGCTAACTACTGTACTTGCATGATTATTGATTGTTGAATAATATATACATGTATGTGTGTGTGTGTGTGTGTGTGTGTGTGTGTGTGTGTGTGTGTGTGTGTGTGTGTGATTCACTCTTCTTGCTAACCTGTAATTTGAAATGAATATTGCTTGAGTTACTGATGTGCTTGCATGATTATTAAGGGAGTACAGTAATACACTTTGGGTATATTGTATTGGAGTACTTTCATTCTTCCTAAGTATGCCAGCTAAAAAACAAGACTGGATTAACAAAGATAATGGTGATGGTGGTGGTTTGTGGTGGCCTGTTGTTGCTTGGAATAGTTTGGAGGAATCAGTTGCTCCAGATTTACCAACACTGTACTAACCCCTTAAGGACCCTGTGATCGTGTTTGAATGTTGGAGGCTTCTGATTCCTCCTGACTATGCCACGAAACAAGCTCCATCCATATAAGTGGTGTTTCTGGAAATAATTGAAGGACTCATTTATCACCAATTTTCTGACTAAATCACAGGGTCCCTTTAATTAGAGTTTAACATTTGTACTGTATACTAACTTATGGGGATAGTATACTTTAGAAAGATTGGAGTGCTTTGATTCCTCCAAAATATGTCAAGAAACAGACCCAGATGAAGAAAAATAATGGTATCCTGTTGCCTGGAATAGTTTGGAGGAATCATTTGCTCCAGATTTACCAACAGTGTACTACCCCATTAATTAAGGGACCCTGTGTATAATGTAGTCAGAAAATTTGGAGGTAAACAAGTCCTTTAAATATTGCCATGAAACACACACAAACACACACACACACACACACAAACACACACACACACACACACACACACACAAACACACACACACACACACACTTACTTATATGGAAGGAGCTTCTTTGTTTTGTGGCATAGTCAGGAGGAATCAGAAGCCTCCAAATCCTATACACAATCACAGGGTCCTCATGGGATTTGGAGGCTTCTGATTCCTCCTGACCATGCCACAAAACAAACAAGCTCATTCCATATAGGTGTGTGTGTGTGTGTGTGTGTTTCGTAGCAATATTTGAAGGAATCATTTACCTCCAATTTTCTGACTATATCTCACACACAGGGTTCTTAATTAAGGCGGTAATTCTTTTTTGGTACCAATATTGGAGTGCCTTGATTCCTCCAAAGTATGCCAGGAAACAGCACCTGAATAGCAAAAGTAATGGTGTTCTGTTGTTGCTTGGAATAGTTTGGAGGATTCGGTTGCTCCAGATTTACCAACACCAAATTTCCCCCTTAATAATAATAATAATAATAATAATAATAATACAGTAATAATAATAATAATAATAATAATAATAATAATAATAATAATAATAATAACTACAGTGTGCATTGTGTTGCTCTTCTTAAAACCATAGAATTGTTGAATATAAATAATTGGTTTTATTTTTTTGCTCCTTTACTAACCTTATTATTTTCTCCTTTATTAACCTTATTTTTGTTCCTTTATTAACCTTTTTATTGTTCCTTTATTCCCCTTATTATTGTTCCTTTATTAACCTTATTTTTACTTCATTATTAACCTTATTTTTACTTCTTTATTAACCTTATTTTTGTTCCTTTATTAACCTTTTTATTGTTCCTTTATTCCCCTTATTATTGTTCCTTTACTAACCTTATTTTTACTTCTTTATTAACCTTATTATTGTTCCTTTATTAACCTTATTATTGTTCCTTTATTAACCTTATTTTTACTTCATTATTAACCTTATTTTTACTTCATTATTAACCTTATTATTGTTCCTTTATTAACCTTATTATTGTTCCTTTATTAACCTTATTTTTACTTCATTATTAACCTTATTTTTACTTCTTTATTAACCTTATTATTATACCTTTATTCCCCTTATTATTGCATGTTGTTGAGATAGAGAGAGAGAGAAGTAATTTGAAGGAATGATGGAATAGAGAGAATGTGAGATAATGGTGGAATAGAGATAGAAAAGGAGGAAGAGATGAAAGGGAATGGTAAAATAGAGATAGAAAAGAAGGAAGAGATGTGAGATAATGGTGGAATAGAGATAGAAAAGAAGGAAGAGATGAGAGGGAAGGATGGAATAGAGATAGAAGGGAAGGAAGAGATGAAAAAGAATAATAAAATAAAGAGGGACAGAAGTAGTTTGAAGGAATGTTAGAATAGAGATAATGTGAGATAATGGTGGAATAGAGATAGAAGGGAAGGAAGAGATGTGAGATAATGATGGAATAGAGATAGAAAAGGAGGAATAGGTGAAAAAGAATAATAAAATAGATGGGAAAAAATGTGATGAAAAAGAGATAAAAAGGAAGTAGAGAGTAGGAATGAAATAAGGGGGTGTGGGAATAGGGGACAGGCTTGAAGGGGGGGTTTAGGGGGGTGCAGGAATAGGGGACAGGCTTAAAGGGGTGCAGGAATAGGGGACAGGCTTGAAGGGGGGGTTTAGGGGGACAGGCTTGGTGGTGTATAGGGGGTGCAGGAATAGGGGACAGGCTTGGGGGTGTATAGGGGGTGCAGGAATATGGGGACAGGCTTGGGGTGGGTAGAAAGCCTGTAACCTATTCCCGCACCCGCCTAACCCCCCCCCCATGCCTGTCCCTTACTCCCGCACCCCCCACCTGAAAAAAACAACCCCCCTAGCCTGTCCCCCTATTCCCACACCTCCTTAATAAATACAAAGATAGGATAGATATGGTTACATTACTTAATGATACAAAGATAAGATAAATTTGGGTTACAGTACTTGCTTAATAATACAAAGGAATAATAGATATGGTTACAGTAATTGCTTGATTAATAATACAAAGATAAGATAGATTTGGGTACAGTACTGAGTTACAAATACAAAGGAAAGTTAGATATGGTTACAGTGCTTAATAATACAAAGATAAGATAGATTTGGGTACAGTACTTACATAATAAAAAATGATTTGGTTACAGTACTTGCTTAATAATATAAAGATAAGATAGATTTCATTACAGTGCTTATTAATAATATAAAGATAAGATAGATTTCATTACAGTGCTTATTAATAATACAAAGATAAGATAGATTTCATTACAGTGCTTATTAATAATACAAAGATAAGATAGATTTCATTACAGTGCTTATTAATAATACAAAGATAAGATAGATTTCATTACAGTGCTTATTAATAATACAAAGATAAGATAGATTTCATTACAGTGCTTATTAATAATACAAAGATAAGATAGATTTCATTACAGTGCTTATTAATAATACAAAGATAAGATAGATTTCATTACAGTGCTTATTAATAATACAAAGGAAGGATAGATATGGTTACAGTTCTTAATAATACAAAGATAAGATAGATTTGGGTACAGTACTTGCTTAATAATACAAAGGAAAGTTAGATATGGTTACAGTTCTTAATAATACAAAGATAAGATAGATATGGGTACAGTACTTGCTTAATAATACAAAGGAAGGATATATATGGGTACAGTAATTGCTTATTATACAAAGGAAAATTAGATATGGTTACAGTACTTAATAATACAAAGATAAGATAGATTTGGTTACAGTACTTGCTTAATAATACAAAGGAAGGATATATATGGTTACAGTAATTGCTTATTATACAAAGGAAAGATAGATATGATTACAGTACTTAATAATACAAAGATAAGATAGATTTGGGTACAGTACTGAGTTACAAATACAAAGGAAAGATAGATATGGTTACAGTACTTAATAATACAAAGATAAGATAGATTTGGTTACAGTACTTAATAATACAAAGATGAGATAGATTTGGGTACAGTTCTGAGTTAAGTAGGTGTGTAGACCAGATTTTCTCCTTGAGGTGTGTTGTGTTGTGGAGAAATATCCAGAGAAAGACAAGAAGTTGTTTTCATATTGCATTTATGGATTTGGAGAAGGCATATGAGAAAGTCGATAGAGGTTGGAAAGTTGCTGGAGACAGTGAATCTTATTTTTACTTCATTACTAACCTTATTATTTCTCCTTTATTAACCTTATTTTTACTTCATTATTAACCTTATTATTTCTCCTTTATTAACCTTATTATTGTTCCTTTATTAACCTTATTATTGTCCTTTACTAACCTTATTATTATTCCTTTATTAACCTTATTATTGTTCCTTTATTAACCATATTTTTACTTCTTTACTAACCTTATTATTTCTCCTTTACTAACCTTATTTTTACTTCATTATTAACCTTATTATTATTCCTTTATTAACCTTATTTTTACTTCATTATTAACCTTATTATTATTCCTTTATTAACCTTATTATTGTTCCTTTATTAACCTTATTATTGTCCTTTACTAACCTTATTTTTGTCCTTTACTAACCTTATTTTTACTTCTTTATTAACCTTATTATTTCTCCTTTACTAACCTTATTTTTACTTCATTACTAACCTTATTATTTCTCCTTTACTAACCTTATATTTTTGCTCATTTATTAACTTTATTATTGTTCCTTTATTTTTGCTCATTTATTAACTTTATTATTGTTCCTTTATTTTTGCTCATTTATTAACTTTATTATTGTTCCTTTATTTTCCTTATTATTGCATGTTGTTGAGATAGAGAGGGACAGTGACAGTCAGGGTGGAGAGTGAGCAGAGTGAGTTCCTTAATTTGAATGTTGAGTTGAAACAAGGGTGTGTTATGTCCCCTTTGGTTGTTCAGTGTATACATGGATGGAGTCGTGAAGGAAATACAGGGAAGAGCAGTGATAGACGTTGGTGTACAGTCGGCGGCAAAAGTCCTGTCGCCTCACTCGCTTCACCGAGGCACGCGATGTTCATAGACTCGAGATTATAAGGTGTAGAAAACGTGCGTATTTCTCGAGTCCATGAACACTTTTTTTTTCTTGTCTCAGTGAAGCAGATAAGACGACAGGACTTATGCCGCCGACTGTACCTCTGATAAGGGATGGGAGTGAGTGGAAGTTGGCTGTGTTGCTGTTTGCTGATGATTTTTGGTGTTTCGGATAGAGTAAATTTTCTGTGCATGTGTGTGTGGGTTTTTTACAGTTCTGTTGAGTGACAATGAGTGGGAGTTGCAGCTAGGGTTTGGTGAATATTTTTGGAGATGTACAGTAGGACACATGAATGGGTGGTACAGCCCAAGTGAAACAAGGTTAATTTCTCCCATTATCAAGTTCTTTAGTGCCAAATAGGAGACATCAGGGGCAGAAGTCAGTATTGAGGATGGTAATATAAAGCAAATACCTGATAATAGACACACAATGGTTACTCAAATGGGACAAGTATCTTTCACCACCTGGGCTGTACCACCCATTACTGTGTCCAACTGTACGTGTGTGAGAAATGGAACCTGAAGGTGAATGTGGCTAAGAGCAAAGTTATGATCTTTAAAATGGGTACAACAACGGGCTATGAGGTGAGGTTGAATGGTCAGGTTATGGAGAATGTCAGCTCCTCTAAGTACTGTATTTGGGCAGTGTGATGAGTAGGCTAAAGATGTGAGTTTAGAGGTTGAGGTGTAGGAGAGGGTACAACAGGGGAAGAGGGTTGTGGAAATGATGAAAGTAGTGACAAGGAATAGAGTAATGAGTATGGAAGTGAAGAATATTTACATGATAGTGTGGTAATCCCGACACTGACATACGGAGATACGGACATACGGACAATGACATACGGACAATGACGGAGAGATATACTGTAAATCAAGAGTTAGAAGGGTGGAAATGAGTTACTATACTTGCGAGGTGCGTGTGGAGTAACATGGGGAGATAGACTGACGAATAAAGAAATACATGAGCGATATAGTATTCTGACTTAGACTGACTATATCACAGGGTCCTTAAGGGGGTGATTCACTTGTGGTACATTGAAGTGCCATGATTCCAACAGTGTATGCCATGAAACAGGACCAACAAATGAACAAAAATAATGGTACAGTATTCAGGCTGTTGCTTGGAATAGTTTGGAGGATTCAGCTGCTCCAGATTTACCAACACAAAATTTCCCTCCTTAATGACTATTGTATTCTACTGTACTGTATGTATGTTAAAGGACCCTGTGTTGTAGTACAGTAGTAAGAAAATTGGAGGTAAACGAGTCCTTCAAATATTACCACGAAACACACACACCTATATAGGAGCTTGTTTCGTGGCATGGTGAGAAGGAATCAGAAGCCTCCCATTTATATACACAATCACAGGGTCCTAAATTAATGACTGCAACTCACCAGGGAAAATTTTATATATTTTTTAAGATGATAAACAAGAACGAACACAGCTGATGGGTTGTGAGATTTTGACGTGAACGGTTTTCCTGGCATCGTACATTGGTGGTGTTTGTGTGTGATTAAAACATAGATAGGATGATGATGGTGGTAGTGGTGGTGGGAACTGAAGCACCTGATGTGTGTGTGTGTGTGTGTGTGTGTGTGTGTGTGTGTGTGTGTGTGTGTGTATAATGGAGGACCCTAAATTTAAGAGTCTGTAAAGGGGAAGTATATAAGAGAAGGAGACAGAGAAGAGGGATAACAAACATGAAGGGAAAAGGAGGGGACAGTGAAAGAGAGGAAGAAAAAAGGAGACAGAAAGGAAAAACCACAAACATTAAATAAAATATAAGAAGGAAAAGGAGGGACAGTGAAAGAGAGAAAGGAGGAGGAGGAGACACAGAGAGAGGAGGGATAACAAACAAGAAATAAAATGGAAAAAGGAAAAGAAGGGATAATGAAAGGGATGATTAAGGGAAGTAAATAGATTGTATAATGGGTAAGAAGAAGGAGGAGGAGGAGGAGACAAGAGACGAGGGATAACAAACGAATAAAAAAATATGTTAAGTTGCATATTGTTGATTCCCGCAGCTGAGTTGTATATTGATAACACTGCCAAGGAAACTCTCATATCACACTCCTTCCCTCCTCCCTCTGTCACCTCTCTTCCCGCCCTTCCATCCTTCCCACCCTCTCTTCCCTCCTTCCCACCCTCTCTTCCCTCCTTCCCACCCTCTCTTCCCTCCTCCCTCCTTCTCCTTCTTCCTCCCTCCTCCCTCTCCTCCCTCCTCCTTCCCTCCCTCTTTCCTCCTTCCCCACCTCCCCTTTTTTCGACCTCCTCTCCCCTCCCTCTTTCCCAACCTCCCCAATCTTCAAGCTCTCTCCTCCCCTTCCCCCAAACCCACCCTAACTCTTTCCCACCTCCTTCCCCTAAACCACCCCCTAACCCCTCCCTTCCCCCAAACCACCCCCTCTTCCCTCCCTAACCCCTCCCTTCCCCCAACCCTTCCCTCTTCCTAACCCCTCCACACCTCCCATCCCCAACCCCCCCCCTCATTTTTCATCGTATGGTGTAGATAATAATAATACTAACAGTACAGTAGTTGAATCAGTGTGTCCATTTCAGCACCATCACCCCAACAACACCCATGATGTCACGTGGACCTGTGATGATGATGATGATGGTGATGGTGATGGTGATGGGGGAGGCGGCTCAGGCATCTCTTGTAAGTACTGTACTGTATAGGTGATGATGAAAGGCGGTATTATTTGTTATTACATCGCCCCACCCCGAAGGGGGGACGGTGTATTGTTTTCGGTGCTGAATATTTATTTATTTATCTGTTGGTGTGTTTGTTTATAGTCTAGCGTCCACAGGTTTAGCCGTATGATGTTCATTTTTTTTCAATTGATTGATATTCATCACAAAACAAAATGATTAACTTTTGGGCAAAATCAGTCGAAGGTCAAGGTCACAAAAAAATAAAGATAGCAAAGGGCGAGTGGTGGCTGGTATCTTTAAGGGGCGGTGTTGCCATCGAATGATATCTTGTTATTATTATTATTATTATTATTAATATATAAAACTTAATAGTAGTAGTAGTGTCCCTCAGCCTAATTACTATCCGTGGTCGTAATTACTATCCCCTCATGACACAGCCAGTATCAGCGGACTCCATTCCTCCTTCCTGCATCCTCACCAACACACCAACCTGTAATGGTTACCTTACCAATGGTGTGTGTAAAGGACTCAATTGGACAGCCAGCGTCATCTTCAGAGACTCACACTCAGGTAACAAAATAAATAAATAACATAAACAAATAAATATACCGGGTAATCATAATAATAAAAATGATACTAGTAATAATAATAATAGTAATACTGTAGTAATAATAATAATAGTAATACTGTAGTAATAATAATAATAGTAATACTGTAGTAATAATAGTAATAATAATAGTAATAATAATAATAATAATAATACTGTATTAATAATAGTAATAATAGTAATAATAATAGTAATAATAGTAATAATAATAGTAATAATAGTAATAATAATAATAAAAGTACAGTAATAATAATAATAGTAATAATAATATGTAATGTCATGTCAACCACAATTCACACACCAATATTTTAGTGGGTACAGTAATGCCTTTGATTCCTCCAAATTTTCCCAAGCAACAAGACACCCTTATATTTGTCCATTTTTGTCTTGTTTCCTGGCATACTTTGGAGGAATCAAGGCACTCCAATACACCAAATGTATACTACAGTAATGCCTTGTTTTGTACTGTTGTTGTACAGTAAGTATGTATTGTACTGTTTGTATTTACAGGTATTATTATTATTTGGTTTGTTGTTTTGTAATGTAAGACTATGTAACTGTAATACAACATTATTATTATTATTATTATTATTATTTGGTTTGTTGTTTTGTAATGTAAGACTATGTAACTGTAATACAACATTATTATTATTATTATTATTAGGTTTGTTGTTGTTTTGGTAATCACTGAGTCACTTGGTAGACCATTCATTGCAGTACTTCCACAATAATGAATGACCTCTCTTTACATATAGCCTGTGTAAGAATAATGACCTCTCTTTACATATACCCTGTGTAAGAATAATGACCTCTTTACATATACCCTGTGTAAGAATAATGACCTCTCTTTACATATACCCTGTGTAAGAATAATGACCTCTCTTTACATATACCCTGTGTAAGAATAATGACCTCTCTTTATATATACCCTGTGTAAGAATAATGACCTCTCTTTACATATAGCCTGTGTAAGAATAATGACCTCTCTTTACATATAGCCTGTGTAAGAATAATGACCTCTCTTTATATATAGCCTGTGTAAGAATAATGACCTCTCTTTACATATAGCCTGTGTAAGAATAATGACCTCTCTTTACATATAGCCTGTGTAAGAATAATGACCTCTCTTTATATATAGCCTGTGTAAGAATAATGACCTCTCTTTACATATAGCCTGTGTAAGAATAATGACCTCTCTTTACATACTGTATACCCTGTGTAAGAATAATGACCTCTCTTTCCATATACCCTATACATGTATAAAAATTCATATGACCTCTTTACATATACCCTGTGTAAGAATGCATATGACCTCTCTTTACATAATTATACCCTATGTAAGAATTCATATGACGTCTTTACATATAGCCTGTGTAAGAATAATGACCTCTCTTTCCATATACCCTGTGTAAGAATACATGTGGCCAACTGTATAATACTCTACCCACTGCTTGACTTGGCAGGGATGTCTGACGTGCTGATGGATCCACCAGCCCTGGAACTCGATGTGACGGGACTCATCTCAGGCACCACCGACGAAGTGTTGGCTGATGCCGTCCAGACTTGTTGTTACTCCCAGGCCAGCATCAAGGGCGTCGATGTAGAGGGAAACGTGGGGCAGTGTAATGTTGATATGGGTACAATTGGAGGTGAGTTTGAAGAGGTTTGAAGGGGGTGGATATAGGGGATAGTGTAGTATTGACATGGGTATAATTGGTGAATTTGAAGGGGTTTTATATAGAGGGAAACGTGGGGCAGTGTAGTGTTGACATGGGTACAATTGGAGGTGAATTTGAAGGGGGTGGATAAGGCTGCGTTTACACCAAGCGAGTCGAGTAGAGTTGAGTCAAGGCAAGTCAAGATGATTCATGACTCTTCTTGAATCACCACATTATTTCATAAAGGCGACAGTGTAGTGTTGACATGGGTACAATTGGAGATGAATTTGAAGGGGTTTGAAGGGGTTAGATAAGGAGGAAAACATAAGACAGTGTAGTGTTGATATGTGACAATAATTGGAGGTGTGTTCCCAAAAGCAGTGACAGTTTTATATAGTGCTGCAAGTTAATATTAATTAATGACGAACCCTCCATATTCCAGAATTTACCAAGATATGAGAATGGTCATATATGTTGGCAACACTTCTATTGACAGGTGTAATGAGTAATTTCTATTGACAGGTGTAATGAGTAACTTTTATTGACAAGTATAATGAGTAACTTTTATTGACAGGTGTAATGAGTAACTTTTATTAACAGGTATAATGAGTAATTTCTATTGACAGGTATAATGAGTATCTTTTATTGACAGGTGTAATTAGTAACTTTTATTGACAGGTGTAATGAGTAACTTTTATTGACAGGTGTAATGAGTAACTTTTATTGACAGGTGTAATTAGTAACTTTTATTGACAGGTGTAATGAGTAACTTTTATTGACAGGTATAATGAGTAACTTTTATTGACAGGTATAATGAGTAACTTTTATTGACAGGTGTAATGAGTAACTTTTATTGACAGGTGTAATGAGTAACTTTTATTGACAGGTGTAATGAGTAACTTTTATTGACAGGTGTAATCAGTAACTTTTATTGACAGGTATAATCAGTAACTTATTGACAGGTATAATCAGTAACTTATTGACAGGTATAATCAGTAACTTTAATTGACAGGTATAATCAGTAACTTTAATTGACAGGTATAATCAGTAACTTATTGACAGGTGTAATTAGTAACTTTAATTGACAGGTATAATGAGTAACTTTTATTGACAGGTATAATGAGTAACTTTTATTGACAGGTGTAATCAGTAACTTTAATTGACAGGTGTAATCAGTAACTTTAATTGACAGGTGTAATAAAAAACAGGTGTAATCAGTAACTTTAATTGACAGGTATAATCAGAAACAGGTGTAATTAGTAACTTTTATTGACAGGTATAATCAGTAACTTTTATTGACAGGTGTAATTAGTAACTTTCTGGTGACGAGGGAAGGTGACGTTTGGGTGGAGTTATCTTGGAATATAACACCAAGTGACCTCACCATTCATCACTATCACATCACCATCAACTCAGTCACCACACAGCAGAGTTTTTGTACCGAGGTGAGAGATGGTTGGTTGTGATGTAAAGTGATGACCGAATGATGATGTAAAGTGATGATGTTGATGGTGATGTAATGTGATGACGGAATTATAATTATGATAATGATGTAAAGTGATGAAAGCATAATGGTGATGATTGTTGTGATGTTTATAAAGTGATGATGTTGAAGGTGATGTAATGTGATGACGGAATTATAATTATGATGATGATGATGTAAAGCGATGACAGAATAATGATGATGATGATGATGTAAAGTGATGACAGAATAATAATGATGATGATGATGATGTTGATGTAAAGTGATGACAGAATAATGATGATGATGATGATTGTTGTAATGAAGTAATCGTCTCTCTTTTTGTGTTTGTTATTTACTGATGATTAAATGAACTTCTCTTTACTGTTACAAATGAACTTCTCTTTACTGTTACAAATGAACTTCTCTTTACCGTTACAAATGAACTTCTCTTTCATTTTACTATTACAAATAAACTTCTCTTTCATTTTACTGTTACAAATAAACTTCTCTTTACTGTTACAAATGAACTTCTCTTTCATTTTACTGTTACAAATAAACTTCTCTTTCATTTTACTGTTACAAATGAACTTCTCTTTACTGTTACAAATGAACTTCTCTTTAATTTTACCGTTACAAATAAACTTCTCTTTCATTTTACTGTTACAAATAAACTTCTCTTTCATTTTACCGTTACAAATAAACTTCTCTTTACTGTTACAAATAAACTTCTCTTTCATTTTACCGTAACAAATAAACTTCTCTTTCATTTTACCGTAACAAATAAACTTCTCTTTCATTTTACCGATACAAATAAACTTCTCTTTACCGTTACAAATAAACTTCTCTTTCATTTTACCGTTACAAATAAACTTCTCTTTCATTTTACCGTAACAAATAAACTTCTCTTTCATTTTACCGATACAAATAAACTTCTCTTTACCGTTACAAATAAACTTCTCTTTCATTTTACCGATACAAATAAACTTCTCTTTCATTTTACAGTTACAAATAAACTTCTCTTTCATTTTACCGTTACAAATAAACTTCTCTTTCATTTTACCGTAACAAATAAACTTCTCTCTCATTTTACCGATACAAATAAACTTCTCTTTCATTTTACCGATACAAATAAACTTCTCTTTCATTTTACCGATACAAATAAACTTCTCTTTCATTTTACTGTTACAAATGAACTTCTCTTTACTGTTACAAATGAACTTCTCTTTAATTTTACCGTTACAAATAAACTTCTCTTTCATTTTACCGTAACAAATAAACTTCTCTTTCATTTTACCGATACAAATAAACTTCTCTTTCATTTTACCAATACAAATAAACTTCTCTTTCATTTTACCATTACAAATAAACTTCTCTTTCATTTTACCGTTACAAATAAACTTCTCTTTCATTTTACCGTAACAAATAAACTTCTCTTTCATTTTACCGATACAAATAAACTTCTCTTTCATTTTACCGATACAAATAAACTTCTCATTCATTTTACCGTTACAAATAAACTTCTCTTTCATTTTACCGTTACAAATAAACTTCTCTTTCATTTTACCGTTACAAATAAACTTCTGCATTCTTCCGTTTACAGTGGACATGTTCCGAGACAGTGTTGAACCTGGAGCCTTGTACACACCACCAGTTCGTCCTCACCCCAGTCTTCACCGGCCTCAACGGGGAGGAGCTCACGGGGGTGTCGGAAACCACTGAAGGGGCCACACTGGAAGGAGGGGGTGAGTCTGGGAGAGGGGGACAACTATAAACACACGACCCATAATTAATGTCAGGGTGTGCTTTGAAGGAGGGGGTGAGTCTGAGAGTAGGGGCCAATTATACACACACGACCCATAATGAATATCAGGGGATAGTACTGTACTGTAGTATACTTTTGGTACAGCCACAATCAAATATTCACCCACACTTTCCGTACATCGTAGTAAATATCTTGGTAATAAAGAACAACACGTGTATGATTTTGCACCACCTCATAATAATAATAATAATAATAATAATAATAATAATAATAATAATAATATCCACCAAAACTTTCCTTCCATCGTAGTAAATATCTTGGTAATAAAGAACAACACATATATGGTTTTGCAGCACCTCATAATAATAATAATAATAATAATTGAGGGGGTTGTTTGAGTTGACATAAGGTGTTGTTGTCGTATGATTATATTTTGATATGATACTGATTTATTTGTACAATAGAAGGAAAGTGTTGGTGATTATTTGATTGTGGCTGTACATTGGAGTGCCTTGATTCCTCCATCCTATGCCAGGAAACAGACATAGACACCCTCAGTGGTACCAATATGGGATCTGTTTTGTGGCATAGTTTGTTTGGAAGAATCAGACACACACTAAGTTACCCTCCTTAAAAGAAAAAAATCTTCCCTTAACGTGTCACCCCTTCTCATCTCCTTTTTCCCTTCTCCCCCCTTTCTCCCTCCTTTCCCATTTCCCCTTTTCCTCCTTCCCCCCCTTTCCCCATTCTCCTCCTTTCCCCATTCTCCTCCTTTCCCCATTCTCCTCCTTTCCCCATTCTCCTCCTTTCCCCATTCTCCTCCTTTCCCCATTCTCCTCCTTCCCCCATTCTCCTCCTTCCCCCATTCTCCTCCTTCCCCCATTCTCCTCCTTCCCCCATTTCCCCCTTCCTCCTTTTCCCCCTTCTCCCCTCCTTTCTCCCTCCTCTTCCCCTCCTTTCTCCCCATTCCCCCTTCCCCCCACACTTTCCTCCTTCCCCACTTTCTCCTTTCCCCCAACACTTTCCCTCTCCCCCTCCTTCCCCCCCGCCACAGACCCCCAGATGGTGACCAACGGTGACGAGGTCGAGGCCACCGAGACCACCATCACCGTGACCTGGGACCCGCCTAACCTCATCTGTCCCTACACATACCAGGTCAGTCAATCAGTCAGTCAGTCATGTATTTATGTACAGGTCAGAATTATATAGTAACATATTATAATTATAGTAACATATAATTATAGTATAATTATATGTGTAGTAACATTATATAGTAACATATTATAATTATAGTAACATATAATTATAGTATAATTATACGTGTAGTAACATTATATAGTAACATATTATAATTATAGTAACATATAATTATAGTATAATTATATGTGTAGTAACATTATATAGTAACATATTATAATTATAGTAACATATAATTATAGTATAATTATACGTGTAGTAACATTATATAGTAACATATTATAATTATAGTAACATATAATTATAGTATAATTATACGTGTAGTAACATTATATAGTAACATATTATAATTATAGTAACATATAATTATAGTATAATTATATGTGTAGTAGCATTATATAGTAACATATTATAATTATAGTAACATATTATAATTATAGTAACATATTATAATTATAGTAACATATTATAATTATAGTAACATATTATAATTATAGTAACATATTATAATTATAGTAACATATTATAATTATAGTAACATATTATAATTATAGTAACATTATATAGTAACATATTACTATAAGTCTGCTGTCTGCTGTTCCTCTTACATATTTGACAACACTAATTTCTCTGTCTACTGTTTTCACATTACATTTTTGACAACACAATTCTCTTTTTTTCACCGTACATATTTAACAACACAACTTTCTCTTATTTTTTCACCTTACATATTTGACAACCCAACTCTCTCTACTGTCTAAACCTTACATATTTAACAACACAACTCTCTCTACTGTCTAAACCTTACATATTTAACAACACAACTCTCTCTACTGTCTAAACCTTACATATTTAACAACACAACTCTCTCTACTGTCTAAACCTTACATATTTAACAACCCAACTCTCTCTACTGTCTAAACCTTACATATTTAACAACACAATTCTCTCTACTGTCTAAACCTTACATATTTAACAACACAACTCTCTCTACTATTTTCACCATACATATTTAACAACCCAACTCTCTCTACTGTCTAAACCTTACATATTTAACAACCCAACTCTCTCTACTGTCTAAACCTTACATATTTAACAACACAATTCTCTCTACTGTCTAACCCTTACATATTTAACAACACAACTTTCTCTACTGTCTAAACCTTACATATTTAACAACACAACTCTCTCTACTGTCTAAACCTTACATATTTAACAACCCAACTCTCTCTACTGTCTAAACCTTACATATTTAACAACACAACTCTCTCTACTGTCTAAACCTTACATATTTAACAACACAACTTTCTCTACTGTCTAAACCTTACATATTTAACAACACAACTCTCTCTACTATTTTCACCTTACATATTTAACAACACAACTTTCTCTACTATTTTCACCGTACAAATTTGACAACACAACTTTCTCTACTGTCTAAACCTTACATATTTAACAACACAACTTTCTCTTTTTTTTTTCACCTTACATATTTAACAACACAACTTTCTCTACTATTTTCACCGTACAAATTTGACAACACAACTTTCTCTACTGTCTAAACCTTACATATTTAATAACACAACTCTCTCTACTATTTTCACCGTACATATTTAACAACACAACTCTCTCTACTGTCTAAACCTTACATATTTAACAACACAACTTTCTCTACTGTCTAAACCTTACATATTTGACAACACAACTTTGTCTGCTGTTCACCTTTGCCTTCTTATATACCGTACATACCTCAGGTGTGCCACTACGAGGTGAACACTGACCCTGGTTTGGCCCTCTGCAGTACCACCTCATCCACTTCCTACACCATAGAGTCACTGGAGGAATGCAAGGCTTATTATATTGACGTGGTGACACTCTCTAATGGACTCACATCATCACCGTTTAACTTATACTCGGTCACTCTCTGTTCTTGAAGGGATTTTGGTTCAACTCTCTCTCTCTCCTCAACTTTTTCTCTGTTCCTTCTGTTATATATCTTTGCGTTTGCTCTCCCACCAGTTCTCTTTCAACTCTTCGGCTGTTCCTTCGTCCCTTCTGTCTTCTTGGTGTTTGTAGTCCCACCTTCCCATCGCCTCGTCCCTCATGCTACAGGGTCTTCCAGGCCTAGGGCGGTCTTCTTTCATCCCGAGTCAAATAAATCGGTTCTTCCGTAATTATTAAAATTATTATGTACTGTAGTTGGTAGCAAATTGGAAGGCTATCAATTCCTCCATATTAAGGGGGTGTGGGAATAGGGGGACAGGCTTGGGGGGAGTTTGGGGGGGTGCAGGAATAGGGGGACAAGCTTGGGGTGGGGGGAGGGTGGATAAAAAGCCTGTCCTCTATTCCTGCACCCACCTAACCCCCCCCCACCTCTCCCCAAGCCTGTTCCCCTTACTCCCGCACCCCCCAAAAACCCCCCCACGCCTGTCCCCTACTCCCACACCCCCTTAATTAAGTCGCCAAACAAATCATCTCAATTTACCAAAAGGAATCAATCTGTTTCATGGTATAGTTTGGAGGAATAAAAGTTTTCCGATTCACCAACAAGAGAGTCTACCCTTAATTAACTTCTCTTATTTACTTATTTATGGTACTTAATTAACTTCTCTTATTTATGGTACTTAATTAACTTCTCTTATTTATGGTACTTAATTAACTTCTCTTATTTACTTATTTATGGTACTTAATTAACTTCTCTTATTTATGGTACTTAATTAACTTATCTTATTTATGGTACTTAATTAACTTCTCTTATTTACTTATTTATGGTACTTAATTAACTTATCTTATTTATAGTACTTAATTAACTTCTCTTATTTACTTATTTATGGTACCTAATTAACTTTTCTTATCTACTTATTTATAGTACTTAATTAACTTTACTTATTTACTTATTTATGGTACTTAATTAACTTCTCTTATTTACTTATTTATGGTACTTAATTAACTTCTATTATTTATGGTACTTAATTAACTTCTATTTATTTATGGTACTTAATTAACTTCTCTTATTTATGGTACTTAATTAACTTTACTTATTTATGGTACTTAATTAACTTCTCTTATTTATGGTACTTAATTAACTTCTATTATTTACTTATTTATGGTACTTAATTAACTTCTATTATTTACTTATTTATGGTACTTAATTAAACTTCTCTTAATTACTTTTCTGATGCATTTTGTAGCCCAAGCCTGTGATAACCAGAATAAAAATGTTGTTGTTGTTATTGTTGTTGTTGTATATTTTGAATTAATTAAGTAACCCAAATTTATGTATGTCTAGTTGGAGGGAAAGAAGAGAGAGAGGGAGAGAGAAGGAAGAGAGAGAGGGAGGGAGAGGGTAGGAAAGGAAGAGAGAGAGAGAAGGAAGAGAGAGAGGGAGAGGAAGGAAGAGAGAGAAAGAGGTAAAGGAAGGAAAGGAGAGAGAGAGGGGGAAGAGAGAGAAAGAGGTAAAGGAAGGAAAGGGGAGAGAGAGAGAGAAAGAGAGAGAGAGAGAGATGTAAATATAGGAAGAAAGAGTAGGTTGGAGAGAGAGTGAGATTGTGAGAAAATTGGAGGTTAGTGAGTCCTTCAAATATTGCCACGAAACACACACACACACACACACACACACAATAAAGGGATAGTATACTTTTGGTAGATTGGAGTGCCTTGATTCCTCCAAAGTATGCCAGGAAACGGAACCAGATGGACAAATATAATGGTGTTCTGTTGCTCTGGAATAGTTTGGAGGATTCAGTTGCTCCAGATTTACCAACACAGCTAAAACATTTCCCCCTTATTAGATGAGCTTGTTTCGTGGCATAGTCTGGAGGAATCAGAAGCCTCCAAGTCTCCTACACACGATCACATGCAGCTAAGTTAGAGAGAGAGAGAGAGAGAGAGAGAGAGAGAGAGAGAGAGAGAGAGAGAGAGAGAGATTGATTACTTGCTGGATATAGGGGTTGTCAACATTGGTGTGGTATAGCGCCAGAAAAAGGTGATAGAGATAAAGGTGTGACAACAAGCAGGAAGGAAATAAAATGAAAAGAGGGAACAGTTGAAGAACTGAAAGATGGGAACTATTTAGTCTGGTCTCTCACTGGCGACCTTCCTAGCATGGGAAACCCTCTTTTCCCCTAATTGGGGCTGAGCAGGGGCTGGAGCCCCCTCTAGTCTAGCTCGCCAGGTCTCAGAGACACACAAGCTCCCCACCACGACAAGGAGGTTCCCATTAGGTTAGAGAGAGAGAGAGAGAGAGAGAGAGAGAGAGAGTGAGTGAGTGAGTGAGTGAGTGTG
>JAWZYT010001968.1:0-27500 GCA_034508575.1 Petrolisthes manimaculis
GTGTGTATGGTGAAGATGTGTGTAGTGAAGATGTGTGTCATGAAGATGTGTGTGTAGTGAAGATGTTTGTGTAGTGACGATGTGCGTATAGTGAAGATGTGTGTAGTGAAGATGTGTGTATAGTGAGTAATGAGTGGCGAGTGGCGAGTGGCGAGTAATGAGTGGCAAGTAATGAGTGGCAAGTAATGAGTGGCGAGTGGCGAGTAATGAGTGGCGAGTAATGAGTGGTGAGTAATGAGTGGCGAGTAATGAGTGGCAAGTAATGAGTGGCGAGTAATAAGTGGCGAGTAATGAGTGGCGAGTAATGAGTGGCAAATGGCAAGTAATGAGTTTCGAGTGGCGAGTGGCGAGTGGCGAGTAATGAGTGGCGAGTAATGAGTGGCGAGTAATGAGTGGCGAGTGGCGAGTAATGAGTGACGAGTGGCGAGTAATGAGTGGCGAGTAATGATTGGTGAGTGGCAAGTAATGAGTGGTGAGTAATGGGTGGCGAGTGTTGAGTGGCGAGTAATGAGTGGCGAGTGGCGAGTCATGAGTGGCGAGTAATGAGTGGCGAGTGGCGAGTAATGAGTGATGAGTGGCGAGTAATGAGTGGCGAGTGGCGAGTAATGAGTGGTGAGTAATGAGTGGCGAGTAATGAGTGGCGAGTGGCGAGTAATGAGTGACGAGTAATGAGTGGAGAGTGGCGAGTAATGAGTGGCGAGTGGCGAGTAATGAGTGGCGAGTAATGAGTTGTGAGTAATGAGTGGCGAGTAATGAGTGGCAAGTAATGAGTGGCGAGTAATGAGTGGCGAGTAATGAGTGGCGAGTGGCGAGTAATGATTGGCGAGTAATGAGTGGTGAGTAATGAGTGGCGAGTAATGAGTGGCGAGTAATGAGTGGCGAGTGGCGAGTAATGAGTGGCGAGTAATGAGTGGCGAGTAATGAGTGGCGAGTAATGAGTGGTGAGTTGCGAGTAATGAGTGGCGAGTGGCGAGTGGCAAGTAATGAGTGGCAAGTAATGAGTGGCAAGTGGCAAGTAATAAATGGCAAGTAATGAGTGGTGTGTAATGAGTGGCGAGTAATGAGTGGCGAGTAATGAGTGGCGAGTGGCGAGTAATGAGTGGCAAGTAATGAGTGGCGAGTAATGAGTGGCGAGTGACGAGTGGCGAGTAATGAGTGGCGAGTAATGAGTGGCGAGTAATGAGTGGGGAGTGGCGAGTAATGAGTTTCGAGTGGCGAGTGGCGAGTAGTGAGTGGCGAGTAATGAGTGGCGAGTAATGAGTGGTGAGTGGCGAGTAATGAGTGGCGAGTAATGAGTGGCGAGTAATGAGTGGCGAGTGGCGAGTGATGAGTGGCGAGTAAAGAGTGGCGATTGGCAAGTAATGAGTGGCAAGTAATGAGTGGTGAGTAATGGGTGGCGAGTGTTGAGTGGCGAGTAATGAGTGGCGAGTGGCGAGTGGCGAGTAATGAGTGGCGAGTAATGAGTGGCGAGTTATGAGTGGCAAGTAATGAGTTGCGAGTAATGAGTGGGGAGTAATGAGTTGCGAGTGGCGAGTAATGAGTGGCGAGTAATGAATGGCGAGTGGCGTGTAATGAGTGGCGAGTAATGAGTAGCGAGTAATGAGTGGCGAGTGGCGAGTACTGAGTGGCGAGTAATGAGTGGCAAGTGGCGAGTAATGAGTGGCGAGTGGCGAGTGGCGAGTGTTGAGTGGAAAGTAATGAGTGGCAAGTAATGAGTGGCGAGTAATGAGTGGCGAGTTGCGAGTAATGAGTGGCGAGTAATGAGTGACGAGTAATGAGTGGCGAGTAATGAGTGACAAGTGGCGAGTAATAAGTGGCGAGTAATGAGTGGCGAGTGGCGAGTAATGAGTTTCGAGTGGCGAGTAATGAGTGGCGAGTAATTAGTGGCAAGTAATGAGTGGCGAGTGGCGAGTAATGAGTTGCGAGTGGCGAGTGGCGAGTAATGAGTGATGAGTAATGAGTGGTGACTGGCGAGTAATGAGTGGCGAGTGGCGAGTAATAAGTGGCGAGTAATGAGTGGCGAGTAATGAGTGGCAAGTGGCGAGTAATGAGTGGCGAGTGGCGAGTAATGAGTGGCGAGTAATGAGTGGCGAGTGGCGAGTAGCGAGTAATGAGTGGCAAGTAATGAGTGGCGAGTAATGAGTGGCGAGTGGCGAGTAATGAGTTTTGAGTGGCGAGTGGCGAGTGGCAAGTGGCGAGTAATGAGTGGCTAGTTATGAGTGGCGAGTAATGAGTGGCGAGTAATGAGTGGCAAGTAATGAGTGGCGAGTGGCAAGTGGCGAGTGGCGAGTAATGATTGGCGAGTAATGAGTGGCGAGTAATGAGTTTCGAGTGGCGATTGGCAAGTAATGAGTGGCAAGTAATGAGTGGTGAGTAATGGGTGGCGAGTGTTGAGTGGCGAGTAATGAGTGGCGAGTGGCAAGTGGCGAGTGGCGAGTAATGAGTGGCGAGTAATGAGTGGCGAGTGGCGAGTAATGAGTGGCGAGTGGCGAGTGGCGAGAAATGAGTGGCGAGTAATGAGTGGCGAGTAATGAGTGGCGAGTGGCGAGTAATGAGTTTCGAGTGGCGAGTGGCGAGTAATGAGTGGCGAGTAATGAGTGGCGATTGGCGAGTAATGAGTGGCGAGTAATGAGTTGCGAGTAATGAGTGGCGAGTGGCGAGTAATGAGTGGTGAGTGGTGAGTAATGAGTGGCGAGCAATGAGTGGTGAGTAATGAGTGGCGAGAGGCAAGTGGCGAGTAATGAGTGGCAAGTAATGAGTGGTGAGTAACGGGTGGCGAGTGTTGAATGGTGAGTAATGAGTGGCGAGTGGCGAGTGGCGAGTAATGAGTGGCGAGTAATGAGTGGCGAGTGGCGAGTAATGAGTGGTGAGTAATTAGTGGCGAGTAATGAGTGGCGAGTGGCGAGGAATGAGTGGTGAGTGGCGAGTAATGAGTGGTGAGTTATGAGTGGTGAGTAATGGGTGGCGAGTGTTGAGTGGCGAGTAATGAGTGGCGAGTAATGAGTGGTGAGTGGCGAGTGGCGAGTAATGAATGGTGAGTGGCGAGTAATGAGTGGCAAGTGGCAGGTAATGAGTGGCGAGTGGCGAGTGGCGAGTAATGAGTGGCGATTAATGAGTGGCGAGTGGCGAGTAATGAGTTTCGAGTGGCGAGTGGCGAGTAATGAGTGACGAGTAATGAGTGGTGAGTGGCGAGTAATGAGTGGCGAGTGGCGAGTAATGAGTGGCGAGTGGCGAGTAATGAGTGGCGAGTAATGAGTGGTGAGTGGCGAGTGGCGAGTAATGAATGGTGAGTGGCGAGTAATGAGTGGCAAGTGGCAGGTAATGAGTGGCGAGTGGCGAGTGGCGAGTAATGAGTGGCGATTAATGAGTGGCGAGTGGCGAGTAATGAGTTTCGAGTGGCGAGTGGCGAGTAATGAGTGACGAGTAATGAGTGGTGAGTGGCGAGTAATGAGTGGCGAGTGGCGAGTAATGAGTGGCGAGTGGCGAGTAATGAGTGGCGAGTAATGAGTGGCGAGTAATGAGTGGCAAGTAATGAGTGGCGAGTAATGAGTGGCGAGTAATGATTGGCGAGTTGCGAGTAATGAGTGGCGAGTAATGAGTGGCGAGTAACGAGTGGCGTGTAATGAGTGGCGAGTAATGAGTGGCGAGTAATGAGTGGCGAGTGGCGAGTAATGAGAGGCGAGTAATGAGTGGCAAGTGGCGAGTAATAAGTGGCGAGTGGCGAGTGTTGAGTGGAAAGTAATGAGTGGCAAGTAATGAGTGGCGAGTAATGAGTCGCGAGTTGCGAGTAATGAGTGGCGAGTAATGAGTGGCAAGTGGCGAGTAATGAGTGGCGAGTAATGAGTGGCGAGTGGCGAGTGGCGAGTAATGAGTGGCAAGTAATGAGTGGCGAGTGGCGAGTAATGAGTTTCGAGTGGCGAGTGGCGAGTAATGAGTGACGAGTAATGAGTGGTGAGTGGCGAGTAATGAGTGGCGAGTGGCGAGTAAAGAGTGGCGAGTAATGAGCGGCGAGTAATGAGTGGCGAGTGGCGAGTAATGAGTGGCGAGTAATAAGTGGCGAGTAATGAGTGGCGAGTGGCGAGTAATGAGTGGCGAGTGGCGAGTAATGAGTGGCGAGTGGCGAGTAATGAGTGGCAAGTAATGAGTGGCGAGTAATGAGTGGCGAGTGGCGTGTAATGAGTTTCGAGTGGCGAGTGGCGAGTGGCGAGTGGTGAGTAATGAGTGGCGAGTTATGAGTGGCGAGTAATGAGTGGCGAGTAATGAGTGGCGAGTAATGAGTGGCGAGTAATGTGTGGCGAGTGGCGAGTAATGAGTGGCGAGTAATGAGTTTCGAGTGTCGAGTAATGAGTGGCGAGTAATGAGTGGCGAGTAATGAGTGGCGAGTAATGAGTGGCAAGTAATAAGTGGTGAGTAATGGGTGGCGAGTGTTGAGTGGCGAGTAATGAGTGGCGAGTGGCGAGTAATGAGTGGCAAGTAATGAGTTTTCGAGTGGCGAGTAATGAGTGGCGGGTAATGAGTGGCGAGTGGCGAGTGGCGAGAAATGAGTGGCGAGTAATGAGTGGCGAGTAATGAGTGGCGAGTGGCGAGTAATGAGTTTCGAGTGGCGAGTGGCGAGTAATGAGTGGCGAGTAATGAGTGGCGAGTGGCGAGTAATGAGTGGCGAGTAATGAGTGGTGAGTAATGAGTGGCGAGTACCGAGTTGCGAGTAATGAGTGGCAAGTAATGAGTGGCGAGTGTTGAGTGGCGAGTAATGAGTGGCGAGTATTGAGTGGCGAGTAATGAGTGGCGAGTGACAAGTGGCGAGTAATGAGTGGCGAGTAATGAGTGGCGAGTGGCGAGTAATGAGTGGCAAGTGGCGAGTAATGAGTGGCGAGTGGCGAGTAATGAGTGGCGAGTAATAAGTGGCGAGTAATGAGTGGCGAGTGGCGAGTAATGAGTGGCGAGTAATAAGTGGCAAGTAATGAGTGGCGAGTGGCGAGTAATGAGTGGCAAGTGGCGAGTAATGAGTCGCGAATAATGAGTTGTGAGTAATGAGTGGCGAGTGGCGAGTGGCGAGTAATGAGTGGTGAGTAATGGGTGGCGAGTGTTGAGTGGCGAGTAATGAGTGGCGAGTGGCGAGTGGCGAGTAATGAGTGGCGAGTAATGAGTGGAGAGTAATGAGTGGCGAGTGGCGAGTATTGAGTGGCGAGTAATGAGTGGCGAGTAATGAGTGGCGAGTAATGAGTGGCGAGTAATGAGTGGCGAGTAATGAGTGGTGAGTGGCGAGTGGCGAGTGGCGAGTAATGAGTGGCGAGTAATGAGTGGCGAGTGGCAAGTAATGAGTGGCAAGTAATGAGTGGTGAGTAATGGGTGGCGAGTGTTGAGTGGCGAGTAATGAGTGGCGAGTGGCGAGTGGCGAGTAATGAGTGGCGAGTATTGAGTGGCGAGTGGCGAGTAATGAGTTGCGAGTGGCGAGTGGCGAGTAATGAGTGGCGAGTAATGAGTGGCGAGTAATGAGTGGCGAGTAATGAGTAATGAGTGGCAAGTAATGAGTGGCGAGTGTTGAGTGGCGAGTAATGAGTGGCGAGTAATGAGTGGCGAGTAATGAGTGGCGAGTAATGAGTGGCGAGTGGCGAGTAATGAGTGGCGAGTAATGAGTGGCGAGTGGCGAGTAATGAGTGGCGAGTGGCGAGTAATGAGTGGCGAGTAATGAGTGGCGAGTGGCAAGTAATGAGTGGCAAGCAATGAGTGGTGAGTAATGGGTGGCGAGTGTTGAGTGGCGAGTAATGAGTGGCGAGTGGCGAGTGGCGAGTGGCGAGTAATGAGTGGCGAGTGGCGAGTAATGAGTGGCGAGTAATGAGTGGCGAGTAATGAGTGGCGAGTAATGAGTAATGAGTGGCAAGTAATGAGTGGCGAGAAATGAGTGGCAAGTGGCGAGTGGGGAGTGGCGAGTGGCGAGTAATGAGTGGTGAGTAATGGGTGGCGAGTGTTGAGTGGCGAGTAATGAGTGGCGAGTAATGAGTGGCGAGTAATGAGTGGCGAGTAATGAGTGGCGAGTGGCGAGTAATGAGTGGCGAGTAATGAGTGGCGAGTGGCGAGTAATGAGTGGCGAGTGGCGAGTAATGAGTGGCGAGTAATGAGTGGCGAGTGGCAAGTAATGAGTGGCAAGCAATGAGTGGTGAGTAATGGGTGGCGAGTGTTGAGTGGCGAGTAATGAGTGGCGAGTGGCGAGTGGCGAGTGGCGAGTAATGAGTGGCGAGTGGCGAGTAATGAGTGGCGAGTAATGAGTGGCGAGTAATGAGTGGCGAGTAATGAGTGGCAAGTAATGAGTGGCGAGAAATGAGTGGCAAGTGGCGAGTGGGGAGTGGCGAGTGGCGAGTAATGAGTGGTGAGTAATGAGTGGCAAGTGGCGAGTAATGAGTGGCGAGTGGCGAGTAATGAGTGGCGAGTAATGAGTGGCGAGTAATAAGTGGCAAGTGGCGAGTGGAGAGTGGCGAGTGGCGAGTAATGAGTGGTGAGTGGCGAGTAACGAGTGGCGAGTGGTGAGTATAGAGTGGCGAGTGGCGAGTAATGAGTGGCGAGTAATGAGTGGCGAGTAATGAGTGGCGAGTAATGAGTGGCGAGTAATGAGTGGCGAGTGGCGAGTAATGAGTTTCAAGTGGCGAGTGGCTAGTGGCGAGTAACGAGTGGCGAGTAATGAGTGGTGAGTAATGAGTGGCGAGTAATGAGTGGCGAGTAATGAGTGGCGAGTAATGAGTGGCGAGTAAAGAGTGGCGAATGGCGAGTAATGAGTGGCGAGTGGCGAGTAATGAGTGACCAGTAATGAGTGGCGAGTAATGAGTGGCGAGTAATGAGTGGCGAGTGGCGAGTGGGGAGTGCAAATGACGAGTAATGAGTGGTAAGTGGCGAGTAGTGAGTGGCGAGTGGCGAGTGGCGAGTAATTAGTGGCGAGTGGCAAGTGGCGAGTAATGAGTGGCGAGTGGCGAGTAATGAGTTTCGAGTGGTGAGTGGCGAGTGGCGAGTAACGAGTGGTGAGTAATGAGTGGCGAGTAATGAGTGGCGAGTAATGAGTGGCGAGTGGCGAGTAATGAGTGGCGAGTGGCGAGTAATGAGTTTCGAGTGGCGAGTGGCGAGTAATGAGTGGCGAGTGGCAAGTAATGAGTGGCGAGTAATGAGTGGCGAGTAATGAGTGGCGAGTAATGAGTGGCGAGTAATGAATGGCGAGTAATGAGTGGTGAGTGGCGAGTAATGAGTGGCAAGTGGTGAGTGGCGAGTAATGAGTGGCGATTGGCAAGTAATGAGTGGCAAGTAATGAGTGGTGAGTAATGGGTGGCGAGTATTGAGTGGCGAGTAATGAGTGGCTAGTGGCGAGTGGCGAGTAATGAGTGGCAAGTAATGAGTGGCGAGTATTGAGTGGCGAGTGGCGAGTAATGAGTGGCGAATGGCGAGTGGCGAGTAATGAGTGGCGAGTAATGAGTGGCAAGTAATGAGTGGCGAGTAATGAGTAATGAGTGGCAAGTAATGAGTGGCGAGTGTTGAGTGGCGAGTAATGAGTGGCGAGTAATGAGTGGCGAGTAATGAGTGGCGAGTAATGAGTGGCGAGTGGCGAGTAATGAGTGGCGAGTGGCGAGTAATGAGTGGCGAGTGGCGAGTAATGAGTGGCGAGTGGCGAGTAATGAGTGGCGAGTGGCGAGTGGGGAGTGGCGAGTGGGGAGTGGCGAGTGGCGAGTAATGAGTGGTGAGTGGCAAGTAATGAGTGGCGAGTAAAGAGTGGCGAGTGGCGAGTAATGAGTGGCGAGTGGCGAGTGGCGGGTAATGAGTTTCGAGTGGCGAGTGGCGAGTGGCGAGTAATGAGTGGCGAGTAATGAGTGGCGAGTATTGAGTGGCGAGTAATGAGTGAAGAGTAATGAGTGGCGAGTAATGAGTGGCAAGTAATGAGTGGCGAGTGGCAAGTGGCGAGTAATGAGTGGCGAGTAATGAGTGGCGAGTGGCGAGTATTGAGTGGCGAGTAATGAGTGGCGAGTAATGAGTGGCGAGTAATGAGTGGCGAGTAATGAGTGGCGAGTAATGAGTGGCAAGTGGCGAGTAATGAGTGGTGAGTGGCGAGTAATGAGTGGCGAGTAATGAGTGGCGAGTAATGAGTGGCGAGTAATGAGTGGCGAGTGGCGAGTGGGGAGTGGCGAGTGGCGAGTAATGAGTGGTGAGTGGCGAGTAATGAGTAGCGAGTGGCGAGTGGTGAGTAAAGAGTGGCGAGTGGCGAGTAATGAGTGGCGAGTAATGAGTGGCGAGTAATGAGTGGCGAGTGGCGAGTAATGAGTTTCAAGTGACGAGTGGCGAGTGGCGAGTAACGAGTGGCGAGTAATGAGTGGTGAGTAATGAGTGGCGAGCAATGAGTGGCGAGTAATGAGTGGCTAGTAAAGAGTGGCGAATGGCGAGTAATGAGTGGCGAGTGGCGAGTAAAGAGTGGCCAGTAATGAGTGGCGAGTAATGAGTGGCGAGTAATGAGTGGCGAGTGGCGAGTGGGGAGTGCGAATGACGAGTAATGAGTGGTGAGTGGCGAGTAGTGAGTGGCGAGTGGCGAGTGGCGAGTAATTAGTGACGAGTGGCAAGTGGCGAGTAATGAGTGGCGAGTAATGAGTGGCGAGTAATGAGTGGCGAGTGGCGAGTAATGAGTTTCGAGTGGCGAGTGGCGAGTGGCGAGTAACGAGTGGAGAGTAATGAGTGGCGAGTAATGAGTGGCGAGTAATGAGTGGCGAGTAATGAGTGGCGAGTGGCGAGTAATGAGTTTCGAGTGGCGAGTGGCAAGTAATGAGTGGCGAGTGGCGAGTAATGAGTGGCGAGTAATGAGTGGCGAGTAATGAGTGGCGAGTAATGAGTGGCGAGTAATGAGTGGCGAGTAATGAGTGGCGAGTTATGAGTGGTGAGTGGCGAGTAATGAGTGGCAAGTGGCGAGTGGCGAGTAATGAGTGGCGAGTAATGAGTGGCGAGTGGCAAGTAATGAGTGGCAAGTAATGAGTGGTGAGTAATGGGAGGCGAGTGTTGAGTGACGAGTAATGAGTGGCGAGTGGCGAGTGGCGAGTAATGAGTGGCAAGTAATGAGTGGCGAGTATTGAGTGGCAAGTGGCGAGTAATGAGTGGCGAGTGGCGAGTGGCGAGTAATGAGTGGCGAGTAATGAGTGGCGAGTAAAGAGTGGCGAGTAATGAGTAATGAGTGGCAAGTAATGAGTGGCGAGTGTTGAGTGGCGAGGAATGAGTGGCGAGTAATGAGTGGCGAGTGAAGAGTGGCGAGTGGCGAGTAATGAGTGGCGAGTAATGAGTGGCAAGTGGCTAGTAATGAGTGGCGAGTGGCGAGTAATGAGTGGCGAGTAATGAGTGGCGAGTATTGAGTGGTGAGTAATGAGTGGCGAGTGGCGAGTGGGGAGTGGCGAGTGGCGAGTAATATGTGGTGAGTGGCGAGTAATGAGTGGCGAGTGGCGAGTGGCGAGTAAAGATTGGCAAGTGGCGAGTAATGAGTGGCGAGTAATGAGTGGCGAGTAATGAGTGGCGAGTGGCGAGTAATGAGTTTCGAGTGGCGAGTGGCAAGTGGCGAGTAATGAGTGGCGAGTAATGAGTGGCGAGTAATGTGTGGCGAGTAATGAGTGGCAAGTAATGAGTGGCGAGTAATAAGTGGAGAGTAAAGAGTGGCGAATGGCGAGTAATGAGTGGCGAGTGGCGAGTAATGAGTGGCCAGTAATGAGTGGCGAGTAATGAGTGGCGAGTAATGAGTGGCGAGTGGCGAGTGGGGAGTGGCGAGTGACAAGTAATGAGTGGTGAGTGGCGAGTAATGAGTGGCGAGTGGTGAGAGGCGAGTAATTAGTGGCGAGTGGCGAGTGGCGAGTAATGAGTGGCGAGTAATGAGTGGCGAGTAATGAGTGGCGAGTGGCGAGTAATGAGTTTCGAGTGGCAAGTGGCGAGTGGTGAGTAACGAGTGGCGAGTAATGAGTGGCGAGTAATGAGTGGCGAGTAATGAGTG
Organism: Petrolisthes manimaculis; assembly: GCA_034508575.1. Lineage (NCBI taxonomy): Eukaryota > Metazoa > Arthropoda > Malacostraca > Decapoda > Porcellanidae > Petrolisthes > Petrolisthes manimaculis. The sequence goes on from JAWZYT010001968.1 coordinate 9,992, forward strand.
GCGAGTAATGAGTGACAAGTAATGAGTGGTGAGTAATGAGTGGCGAGTGGCGAGTAATGAGTGGCGAGTGGCGAGTAATGAGTGGCGAGTAATGAGTGTCGAGTAATGAGTGGCGAGTAATGAGTGGCGAGTGGCGAGTGGGGAGTGGCGAGTGGCGAGTAATGAGTGGTGAGTGGCGAGTAATGAGTGGCGAGTGGCGAGTGGTGAGTAAAGAGTGGCGAATGGCGAGTAATGAGTGGCGAGTAATGAGTGGCGAGTGGCGAGTAATGAGTTTCAAGTGGCGAGTGGCGAGTGGCGAGTAACGAGTGGCGAGTAATGAGTGGTGAGTAATGAGTGGCGAGTAATGAGTGGCGAGTAATGAGTGGCGAGTAATGAGTGGCGAGTAAAGAGTGGCGAATGGCGAGTAATGAGTGGCGAGTGGCGAGTAATGAGTGGCCAGTAATGAGTGGCGAGTAATGAGTGGCGAGTAATGAGTGGCGAGTGGCGAGTGTGGAGTGCAAATGACGAGTAATGAGTGGTGAGTGGCGAGTAGTGAGTGGCGAGTGGCGAGTGGCGAGTAATTAGTGGCGAGTGGCAAGTGGCGAGTAATGAGTGGCGAGTAATGAGTGGCGAGTAATGAGTGGCGAGTGGCAAGTAATGAGTTTCGTGTGGTGAGTAACGAGTGGCGAGTAATGAGTGGCGAGTAATGAGTGGCGAGTAGTGAGTGGCGAGTGGCGAGTGGGGAGTGGCGAGTGGCGAGTAATGAGTGGTGAGTGGCGAGTAATGAGTGGCGAGTGGTGAGTAAAGAGTGGCGAGTGGCGAGTAATGAGTGGCGAGTAATGAGTGGCGAGTGGCGAGTAATGAGTTTCAAGTGGCGAGTGGCAAGTGGCGAGTGGCGAGTAACGAGTGGCGAGTAATGAGTGGTGAGTAATGAGTGGCGAGTAATGAGTGGCGAGTAATGAGTGGCGAGTAATGAGTTGCGAGTAAAGAGTGGCGAATGGCGAGTAATGAGTGGCGAGTGGCGAGTAATGAGTGGCCAGTAATGAGTGGCGAGTAATGAGTGGCGAGTAATGAGTGGCGAGTGGCGAGTGTGGAGTGCAAATGACGAGTAATGAGTGGTGAGTGGCGAGTAATGAGTTTCGTGTGGCGAGTGGCGAGTGGCGAGTAACGAGTGGCGAGTAATGAGTGGCGAGTAATGAGTGGCGAGTAATGAGTGGCGAGTAATGAGTGGCGAGTGGCGAGTAATGAGTTTCGAGTGGCGAGTGGCGAGTAATGAGTGGCGAGTGGCGAGTAATGAGTGGCGAGTAATGAGTGGCGAGTAATGAGTGGCGAGTAATGAGTGGCGAGTAATGAGAGGCGAGTAATGAGTGGTGAGTGGCGAGTAATGAGTGGCAAGTGGCGAGTGGCGAGTAATGAGTGGCGAGTAATGAGTGACGAGTGGCAAGTAATGAGTGGCAAGTAATGAGTGGTGAGTAATGGGTGGCGAGTGTTGAGTGGCGAGTAATGAGTGGCAAGTGGCGAGTGGCGAGTAATGAGTGGCAAGTAATGAGTGGCGAGTATTGAGTGGCAAGTGGCGAGTAATGAGTGGCGAGTGGCGAGTGGCGAGTAATGAGTGGCGAGTAATGAGTGGCGAGAAATGAGTGGCGAGTAATGAGTAATGAGTGGCAAGTAATGAGTGGCGAGTGTTGAGTGGCGAGTAATGAGTGGCGAGTAATGAGTGGCGAGTAATGAGTGGCGAGTGGCGAGTAATGAGTGGCGAGTAATGTCTGGCGAGTAATGAGTGGCGAGTAATGAGTGGCGAGTAATGAGTGGCGAGTGGCTTGTAATGAGTGGCGAGTGGCGAGTAATGAGTGGTGAGTAATGAGTGGCGAGTAATGAGTGGCGAGTAATGAGTGGCGAGTGGCGAGTGGGGAGTGGCGAGTGGCGAGTAATGAATGGTGAGTGGCGAGTAATGAGTGGCGAGTGGCGAGTGGTGAGTAAAGAGTGGCGAGTGGCGAGTAATGAGTGGCGAGTAATGAGTGGCGAGTGGTAAGTAATGAGTTTCAAGTGGCGAGTGGCGAGTGGCGAGTAACGAGTGGCGAGTAATGAGTGGTGAGTAATGAGTGGCGAGTAATGAGTGGCGAGTAATGAGTGGCGAGTAATGAGTGGCGAGTAAAGAGTGGCGAATGGCGAGTAATGAGTGGCGAGTGGCGAGTAATGAGTGGCCAGTAATGAGTGGCGAGTAATGAGTGGCGAGTAATGAGTGGCGAGTGGCGAGTGTGGAGTGCAAATGACGAGTAATGAGTGGTGAGTGGCGAGTAGTGAGTGACGAGTGGCGAGTGGCGAGTAATTAGTGGCGAGTGGCAAGTGGCGAGTGGCGAGTAGCGAGTAATGAGTGGCGAGTATTGAGTGGCGAGTGGCGAGTGGCGAGTAACGAGTGGCGAGTAATGAGTGGCGAGTAATGAGTGGCGAGTAATGAGTGGCGAGTGGCGAGTAATGATTTTCGAGTGGCGAGTGGCGAGTAATGAGTGGCGAGTGGCGAGTAATGAGTGGCGAGTAATGAGTGGCGAGTAATGAGTGGCGAGTAATGAGTAGCGAGTAATGAGTGGCGAGTAATAAGTGGTGAGTGGCGAGCAATGAGTGGCAAGTGGCGAGTGGCGAGTAATGAGTGGCGAGTAATGAGTGGCGAGTGGCAAGTAATGAGTGGCAAGTAATGAGTGGTGAGTAATGGGTGGCGAGTGTTGAGTGGCGAGTAATGAGTGGCGAATGGCGAGTGGCGAGTAATGAGTGGCAAGTAATGAGTGGCGAGTATTGAGTGGCGAGTGGCGAGTAATGAGTGGCGAGTGGCGAGTGGCGAGTAATGAGTGGCGAGTAATGAGTGGCACGTAATGAGTGGCGAGTAATGAGTAATGAGTGGCAAGTAATGAGTGGCGAGTGTTGAGTGGCGAGTAATGAGTGGCGAGTAATGAGTGGCGAGTAATGAGTGGCGAGTGGCGAGTAATGAGTGGCGAGTAATGAGTGGCAAGTAATGAGTGGCGAGTGGCGAGTAATGAGTGGCGAGTGGCGAGTAATGAGTGGCGAGTAATGAGTGGCGAGTAATGAGTGTCGAGTGGCGAGTAGGGAGTGGCGAGTGGCGAGTAATGAGTGGTGAGTGGCGAGTAATGAGTGGCGAGTGGCGAGTGGCGAGTAAAGAGTGGCGAGTAGCGAGTAATGAGTGGCGAGTGGCTAGTGGCGAGTAATGATTTTCGAGTGGCGAGTGGCGAGTGGTGAGTAACGAGTGGCGAGTAATGAGTGGCGAGTAATGAGTGGCGAGTATTGAGTGGCGAGTAATGAGTGGAGAGTAATGAGTGGCGAGTGACGAATAATGAGTTTCAAGTGGCGAGTGGCGAGTGGCGAGTGGCGAGTAACGAGTGGCGAGTAATGAGTGGTGAGTAATGAGTGGCGAGTAATGAGTGGCGAGTAATGAGTGGCGAGTAATGAGTGGCGAGTAAAGAGTGGCGAATGGCGAGTAATGAGTGGCGAGTGGCGAGTAATGAGTGGCCAGTAATGAGTGGCGAATAATGAGTGGCGAGTAATGAGTGGCGAGTGGCGAGTGTGGAGTGCAAATGACGAGTAATGAGTGGTGAGTGGCGAGTGGTGAGTGGCGAGTGGCGAGTGGCGAGTAATTAGTGGCGAGTGGCAAGTGGCGAGTAATGAGTGGCGAGTAATGAGTGGCGAGTAATGAGTGGCGAGTGGCGAGTAATGAGTTTCGTGTGGCGAGTGGCGAGTGGCGAGTAACGAGTGGCGAGTAATGAGTGGCGAGTAATGAGTGGCGAGTAATGAGTGGCGAGTAATGAGTGGCGAGTGGCGAGTAATGAGTTTCGAGTGGCGAGTGGCGAGTAATGAGTGGCGAGTGGCGTGTAATGAGTGGCGAGTAATGAGTGGCGAGTAATGAGTAGCGAGTAATGAGTGGCGAGTAATGAGAGGCGAGTAATGAGTGGTGAGTGGCGAGTAATGAGTGGCAAGTGGCGAGTGGCGAGTAATGAGTGGCGAGTAATGAGTGGCGAGTGGCAAGTAATGAGTGGCAAGTAATGAGTGGTGAGTAATGGGTGGCGAGTGTTGAGTGGCGAGTAATGAGTGGCAAGTGGCGAGTGGCGAGTAATGAGTGGCAAGTAAAGTAATGAGTGGCGAGTATTGAGTGGCGAGTGGCGAGTGGCGAGTGGCAAGTAATGAGTGGCGAGTAATGAGTGGCGAGTAATGAGTGGCGAGTAATGAGTAATGAGTGGCAAGTAATGAGTGGCGAGTGTTGAGTGGCGAGTAATGAGTGGCGATTAATGAGTGGCGAGTAATGAGTGGCGAGTGGCGAGTAATGAGTGGCGAGTAATGAGTGGCGAGTAATGAGTGGCGAGTGGCGAGTAATGAGTGGCGAGTAATGAGTGGCGAGTAATGAGTGGCGAGTAATGAGTGGCGAGTAATGAGTGGCGAGTAATGAGTGGCGAGTGGCGAGTAATGAGTGGCGAGTAATGAGTGGCGAGTAATGAGTGGCGAGTAATGAGTGGCGAGTGGCGAGTGGGGAGTGGCGAGTGGCGAGTAATGAGTGGTGAGTGACGAGTAATGAGTGGCGAGTGGCGAGTGGTGAGTAAAGAGTGGCGAATGGCGAGTAATGAGTGGCGAGTAATGAGTGGCGAGTGGCGAGTAATGAGTTTCAAGTGGCGAGTGGCGAGTGGCGAGTAACGAGTGGCGAGTAATGAGTGGTGAGTAATGAGTGGCGAGTAATGAGTGGCGAGTAATGAGTGGCGAGTAATGAGTGGCGAGTAAAGAGTGGCGAATGGCGAGTAATGAGTGGCGAGTGGCGAGTAATGAGTGGCCAGTAATGAGTGGCGAGTAATGAGTGGCGAGTAATGAGTGGCGAGTGGCGAGTGTGGAGTGCAAATGACGAGTAATGAGTGGTGAGTGGCGAGTAGTGAGTGGCGAGTGGCGAGTGGCGAGTAATTAGTGGCGAATAATGAGTGGCGAGTGGCGAGTAATGAGTTTCGTGTGGCGAGTGGCGAGTGGCGAGTAACGAGTGGCGAGTAATGAGTGGCGAGTAATGAGTGGCGAGTAATGAGTGGCGAGTAATGAGTGGCGAGTGGCGAGTAATGAGTTTCGAGTGGCGAGTGGCGAGTAATGAGTGGCGAGTGGCGTGTAATGAGTGGCGAGTAATGAGTGGCGAGTAATGAGTAGCGAGTAATGAGTGGCGAGTAATGAGAGGCGAGTAATGAGTGGTGAGTGGCGAGTAATGAGTGGCAAGTGGCGAGTGGCGAGTAATGAGTGGCGAGTAATGAGTGGCGAGTGGCAAGTAATGAGTGGCAAGTAATGAGTGGTGAGTAATGGGTGGCGAGTGTTGAGTGGCGAGTAATGAGTGGCGAGTGGCGAGTGGCAAGTAATGAGTGGCAAGTAATGAGTGGTGAGTAATGGGTGGCGAGTGTTGAGTGGCGAGTAATGAGTGGCAAGTGGCGAGTGGCGAGTAATGAGTGGCAAGTAAAGTAATGAGTGGCGAGTATTGAGTGGCGAGTGGCGAGTAATGAGTGGCGAGTGGCGAGTGGCAAGTAATGAGTGGCGAGTAATGAGTGGCGAGTAATGAGTAATGAGTGGCAAGTAATGAGTGGCGAGTGTTGAGTGGCGAGTAATGAGTGGCGAGTAATGAGTGGCGAGTAATGAGTGGCGAGTGGCGAGTAATGAGTGGCGAGTAATGAGTGGCGAGTAATGAGTGGCGAGTGGCGAGTAATGAGTGGCGAGTAATGAGTGGCGAGTAATGAGTGGTGAGTAATGAGTGGCGAGTAATGAGTGGCGAGTAATGAGTGGCGAGTGGCGAGTAATGAGTGGCGAGTAATGAGTGGCGAGTAATGAGTGGCGAGTAATGAGTGGCGAGTAATGAGTGGCGAGTAATGAGTGGCGAGTAATGAGTGGCGAGTGGCGAGTAATGAGTGGCGAGTAATGAGTGGCGAGTAATGAGTGGCGAGTGGCGAGTAATGAGTGGCGAGTGGCGAGTAATGAGTGGCGAGTAATGAGTGGCGAGTAATGAGTGGTGAGTGGCGAGTGGGGAGTGGCGAGTGGCGAGTAATGAGTGGTGAGTGGCGAGAAATGAGTGGCGAGTGGCGAGTGGCAAGTAAAGAGTGGCGAGTAGCGAGTAATGAGTGGCGAGTGGCGAGTGGCGAGTAATGAGTTTCGAGTGGCGAGTGGCGAGTAACGAGTAGCGAGTAATGAGTGGCGAGTAATGAGTGGCGAGTATTGAGTGGCGAGTGGCGAGGAATGAGTGGCGAGTGGCGAGTAATGAGTGGCAAGTAATGAGTGGCGAGTAATGAGTGGTAAGTAATGAGTGGCGAGTGGCGAGGAATGAGTGGCGAGTGGCGAGTAATGAGTGGCGAGTAATGAGTGGCGAGTAATGAGTGGCGAGTAATGAGTGGTGAGTGGCGAGTAATGAGTGGCAAGTGGCGAGTGGCGAGTAATGAGTGGCGAGTAATGAGTGGCGAGTGGCAAGTAATGAGTGGCAAGTAATGAGTGGTGAGTAATGGGTGGCGAGTGTTGAGTGGCGAGTAATGAGTGGCGAGTGGCGAGTGGCGAGTAATGAGTGGCGAGTATTGAGTGTCGAGTGGCGAGTAATGAGTTGCGAGTGGCGAGTGGCGAGTAATGAGTGGCGAGTAATGAGTGGTGAGTAATGAGTGGCGAGTAATGAGTAATGAGTGGCAAGTAATGAGTGGCGAGTGTTGAGTGGCGAGTAATGAGTGGCGAGTAATGAGTGGCGAGTAATGAGTGGCGAGTGGCGAGTAATGAGTGGCGAGTGGCGAGTAATGAGTGGCAAGTAATGAGTGTCGAGTAATGAGTGGCGAGTAATGAGTGGCGAGTAATGAGTGGCGAGTGGTGAGTAATGAGTGGCGAGTGGCAAGTAATGAGTGGCGAGTGGCGAGTAATGAGTGGCGAGTAATGAGTGGCGAGTAATGAGTGGCGAGTGGCGAGTGGGGAGTGGCGAGTGGCGAGTAATGAGTGGTGAGTGGCGAGTAATGAGTGGCGAGTGGCGAGTGGTGAGTAAAGAGTGGCGAGTGGCGAGTAATGAGTGGCGAGTAATGAGTGGTGAGTAATGAGTGGCGAGTAAAGAGTGGCGAATGGCGAGTAATGAGTGGCGAGTGGCGAGTAATGAGTGGCCAGTAATGAGTGGCGAGTAATGAGTGGCGAGTCATGAGTGGCGAGTGGCGAGTAATGAGTTTCGAGTGGAGAGTGGCCACTCATTACTCGCCACTCGCCACTCATTACTCGCCACTCATTACTCGCCACTTATTACTCGCCACTCATTACTCGCCACACATTACTTGCCACTCATTACTCGCCACTCATTACTCGCCACTTGCCACTCGAAACTCATTACTCGCCACTCGCCACTCATTATTTGCCACTCATTACTCACCACTCATTACTCATTACTCGCCACTCGCCACTAGCCACTCATTGCTCGCCACTCGCCACTCATTACTCGCCACTCAGTACTTGCCACTCGCCACTCATTACTAGCCACTCACCACATATTACTCGTCACTCATTACTCGCCACTCGCCACTTGAAACTCATTACTCGCCACTTGCCACTCATTACTCGCCACTCATTACTCGCCACTCGCCACTCGCCACTCAAAACTCGCCACTCGCCACTCATTACTCGCCACTCACCACTCATATATCGCCACTCGCCACTCACCACTCGCCATTCGCCAATCATTACTCGCCACTCATTACTCGCCACTCAACACTCGCCACTCATTACTCACCACTCATTACTCGCCACTCATTACTCGCCACTCGCCACTCATTACTCGCCACTCATTACTTGCCACTAATTACTCACCACTCATTACTCGCCACTCGTCACTCATTACTCACCACTCATTACTCGCCACTCATTACTCGCCACTCGCCACTCGCCACTCATTACTCGCCACTCAACACTCGCCATCCAATACTCACCACTCATTACTTGCCACTCATTACTCGCCACTCGCCACTCGCCACTCATTACTCACAACTGATTACTCGCCACTCATTACTCGCCACTCGCCCCTTATTACTCGCCACTCGCCACTCATTACTCGCCACTCATTACTCGCCACTCATTACTCGCCACTCGTCACTCGCCACTCATTACTCGCCACTCATTACTCGCCACTCATTACTCGCCACTCATTACTCGCCACTCATTACTCGCCACTCATTACTCACCACTCATTACTCGCCACTCATTACTCGCCACTCGCCACTCGAAACTCATTACTCGCCACTTGCCACTCATTATTTGCCACTCATTACTCGCCACTCATTACTCATTACTCGCCACTCACCACTCGCCACTCAATACTCGCCACTCGCCACTCGCCACTCATTACTCGCCACTTACCATTCATTACTCGTCACTTATTACTCGCCACTCGCCACTCATTACTCGCCACTCAGTACTTGCCACTCGCCACTCATTACTAGCCACTCACCACATATTACTCGTCACTCATTACTCGCCACTCGCCACTCGAAACTCATTAATCGCCACTCGCCACTCATTACTCGCCACTCATTACTCGCCACTCGCCACTCGCCACTCATTACTTGCCACTCGCCACTCATTACTCGCCACTCACCACTCATATATCGCCACTCGCCACTCCCCACTCGCCACTCGCCACTCATTACTCGCCACTCATTACTCGCCACTCAACACTCGCCACTCATTACTCACCACTCATTACTCGCCACTCATTACTCGCCACTTGCCACTCATTACTCGCCACTCATTACTCACCACTCATTACTCGCCACTCAACACTCGCCACCCATTACTCACCACTTATTACTTGCCACTAATTACTCGCCACTCGCCACTCATTACTCACAACTCATTACTCGCGACTCATTACTCGCCACTCGCCACTCATTACTCGCCACTCGCCACTCATTACTTGCCACTTATTACTCGCCACTCATTACTCGCCACTCGCCACTCATTACTCGCCACTTATTACTCGCCACTCATTACTCGCCACTCGCCACTCGTTACTCGCCACTCGCCACTCGCCACTTGAAACTCATTACTCGCCACTCGCCACTCATTACTCGCCACTCATTACTCGCCACTCATTACTCGCCACTCGCCACTCTTTACTCACCACTCGCCACTCCCCACTCGCCACTTGCCACTTATTACTCGCCACTCATTACTCGCCACTCGCCACTCATTACTCGCCACTTGCCACTCATTACTCACCACTCATTACTCGCCACTCGCCACTCCCCACTCGCCACTTGCCACTCATTTCTCGCCACTCATTACTTGCCACTCATTACTCATTACTCGCCACTCATTACTCGCCACTCATTACTCGCCACTCATTACTCGCCACTCGCAACTCATTACTCGCCACTCGCCACTCGCCACTCGCCACTCATTACTCGCCACTCGCCACTCGCCACTCATTACTCGCCACTCAACACTCGCCACCCATTACTCACCACTCATTACTTGCCACTCATTACTTGCCACTCGCCACTCATTACTCGCCACTCATTACTCGCCACTCGCCACTTGCCACTCATTACTCGCCACTCACCACTCATTACTCGCCACTCATTACTCGCCACTCATTACTCGCCACTCATTACTCGCCACTCATTACTCGCCACTCATTACTCGCCACTCAACACTCGCCACTCATTACTTGCCACTCATTACTCATTACTCGCCACTCATTACTCGCCACTCATTACTCGCCACTCATTACTCGCCACTCGCCACTCGCAACTCATTACTCGCCACTCGCCACTCAATACTCGCCACTCATTACTCGCCACTCGCCACTCGCCACTCATTACTCGCCACTCAACACTCGCCACCTATTACTCACCACTCATTACTTGCCACTCATTACTTGCCACTCGCCACTCATTACTCGCCACTCATTACTCGCCACTCGCCACTTGCCACTCATTACTCGCCACTCACCACTCATTACTCGCCACTCATTACTCGCCACTCATTACTCGCCACTCATTACTCGCCACTCATTACTCGCCACTCAATACTCGCCACTCGCCACTCATTACTCTCCACTCATTACTCGCCACTCAATACTCGCCACTCATTACTCGCCACTCATTACTCGCCACTCGTTACTCGCCACTCGCCACTCGCCACTCGAAACTCATTACCCGCCACTCGCCACTCGCCACTCATTACTCGCCACTCGCCACTCGCCACTCATTACTCGCCACTCACCACTCATTACTCGCCACTCGCCACTCCCCACTCGCCACTCGCCACCCATTACTCACCACTCATTACTTGCCACTCATTACTTGCCACTCATTACTTGCCACTCGAAACTCATTACTCGCCACTCATTACTCGCCACTCACCACTTGCCACTCATTACTCGCCACTCACCACTCATTACTCGCCACTCATTACTCGCCACTCATTACTCGCCACTCATTACTCGCCACATATTACTCGCCACTCATTACTCGCCACTCGCCACTCATTACTCGCCACTCGCCACTCATTACTCGCCACTCGCCACTCATTACTCGCTACTCGCCACTCATTACTCGCCACTCATTACTCGCCACTCATTACTCGCCACTCATTACTCGCCACTCATTACTCGCCACTCGCCACTCGCCACTCGAAACTCATTACTCGCCACTCGCCACTCATTACTCGCCACTCATTACTCGCAACTCATTACTCGCCACTCGCCACTCGCCACTCATTACTCGCCACTCGCCACTCGAAACTCATTACTCGCCACTCGCCACTCATTACTCGCCACTCATTACTCGCCACTCGCCACTCATTACTCGCCACTTGCCACTCGAAACTCATTACTCGCCACTCGCCACTAATTACTCGCCACTCCCCACCCGCCACTCGCCACTCATTACTCGCCACTCATTACTCGCCACTCATTACTCGTCACTCGTTACTCACCACACGAAACTCATTACTCGCCACTCGCCACTCATTACTCGCCACTCATTACTCGCCACTCATTACTCGCCACTTGCCACTCGCCACTAATTACTCGCCACTCGCCACTCGCCACTCACTACTTGCCACTCACCACTCATTACTCGTCATTTGCACTCCACACTCGCCACTCGCCACTCATTACTCGCCACTCATTACTCGCCACTCATTACTGGCCACTCATTACTCGCCACTCGCCACTCATTACTCGCCATTCGCCACTCTTTACTCGCCACTCATTACTCGCCACTCATTACTCGCCACTCATTACTCGCCACTCATTACTCACCACTCATTACTCGCCACTCGTTACTCGCCACTCGCCACTCGCCACTCATTACTCGCCACTCGCCACTCATTACTCGCCACTCGCCACTCCCTACTCGCCACTTGCCACTCATTACTCACCACTCGCCACTCGTTACTCGCCACTCACCACTCATTACTCGCCACTCGCCACTCCCTACTCGCCACTTGCCACTCATTACTCGCCACTCATTACTCGCTACTCATTACTCGCCACTCGCCACTCATTACTTGCCACTCGCCACTCATTACTCGCCACTCATTACTCGCCACTCATTACTCGCCACTCAACACTCGCCACTCATTACTTGCCACTCATTACTCATTACTCGCCACTCATTACTCGCCACTCATTACTCGCCACTCGCAACTCATTACTCGCCACTCGCCACTCAATACTCGCCACTCATTACTCGCCACTCGCCACTCGCCACTCATTACTCGCCACTCAACACTCGCCACCCATTACTCACCACTCATTACTTGCCACTCATTACTTGCCACTCGCCACTCATTACTCGCCACTCATTACTCGCCACTCGCCACTTGCCACTCATTACTCGCCACTCGTTACTCGCCACTCATTACTCGCCACTCATTACTCGGCACTCATTACTCGCCACTCAATACTCGCCACTCACCACTCATTACTCTCCACTCATTACTCGCCACTCAATACTCGCCATTCATTACTCGCCACTCATTACTCGCCACTCGTTACTCGCCACTCGCCACTCGCCACTCGAAACTCATTACCCGCCACTCGCCACTCATTACTCGCCACTCGCCACTCTTTACTCGCCACTCGCCACTCGCCACTCATTACTCGCCACTCACCACTCATTACTCGCCACTCGCCACTCCCCACTCGCCACTCGCCACTCATTACTCGCCACTCATTACTCGCCACTCACCACTCATTACTCGCCACTCGCCACTCATTACTCGCCACTCATTACTCGCCACTCATTACTCGCCACTCGCCACTCATTACTTGCCACTCATTACTCGCCACTCATTACTCGCCACTCAACACTCGCCACTCATTACTTGCCACACATTACTCATTACTCGCCACTCATTACTCGCCACTCATTACTCGCCACTCATTACTCGCCACTCTTTACTCGCCACTCGCCACTCGCCACTCGAAACTCATTACTCGCCACTCGCCAGTCATTACTCGCCACTCATTACTCGCCACTCATTACTCGCCACTCGCCACTCGCCACTCATTACTCGCCACTCGCCACTCGAAACTCATTACTCGCCACTCGCCACTCATTACTCGCCACTCATTACTCGCCACTCGCCACTCATTACTCACCACTCGCCACTCGAAACTCATTACTCGCCACTCGCCACTCATTACTCGCCACTTGCCACTCATTACTCGCCACTCATTACTCGCCACTCATTACTCGCCACTCATTACTCGCCACTCGTTACTCGCCACTCGCCACTCGCCACTCGAAACTCATTACTCGCCACTCGCCACTCATTACTCGCCACTCATTACTCGCCACTCATTACTCGCCACTTGCCACTCGCCACTAATTACTCGCCAATCGTCACTCGCCACTCACTACTCGCCACTCACCACTCATTACTCGTCATTTGCACTCCCCACTCGCCACTCGCCACTCATTACTCGCCACTCATTACTCGCCACTCATTACTGGCCACTCATTACTCGCCACTCGCCACTCATTACTCGCCATTCGCCACTCTTTACTCGCCACTCATTACTCGCCACTCATTACTCGCCACTCTTTACTCGCCACTCATTACTCACCACTCATTACTCGCCACTCGTTACTCGCCACTCGCCACTCGCCACTTGAAACTCATTACTCGCCACTCGCCACTCATTACTCACCACTCATTACTCGCCACTCATTACTCGCCACTCGCCACTCTTTACTCACCACTCGCCACTCGTTACTCGCCACTCACCACTCATTACTCGCCACTCGGCACTCCCTACTCGCCACTTGCCACTCATTACTTGCCACTCATTACTCGCCACTCATTACTCGCCACTCGCCACTCGCCACTTGCCACTCATTACTCGCCACTCGCCACGCATTACTCGCCACTCATTACTCGCCACTCAACACTCGCCACTCATTACTTGCCACTCATTACTCATTACTCGCCACTCATTACTCGCCACTCATTACTCGCCACTCATTACTCGCCACTCGCAACTCATTACTCGCCACTCGCCACTCAATACTCGCCACTCATTACTCGCCACTCGCCACTCGCCACTTGCCACTCATTACTCGCCACTCAACACTCGCCACCCATTACTCACCACTCATTACTTGCCACTCATTACTTGCCACTCGCCACTCATTACTCGCCACTCATTACTCGCCACTCGCCACTTGCCACTCATTACTCGCCACTCACCACTCATTACTCGCCACTCATTACTCGCCACTCATTACTCGCCACTCATTACTCGCCACTCGCCACTCGCAACTCATTACTCGCCACTCGCCACTCAATACTCGCCACTCATTACTCGCCACTCGCCACTCGCCACTCATTACTCGCCACTCAACACTCGCCACTCATTACTCACCACTCATTACTTGCCACTCATTACTTGCCACTCGCCACTCATTACTCGCCACTCATTACTCGCCACTCGCCACTTGCCACTCATTACTCGCCACTCATTACTCGCCACTCGCCACTCGCCAGTCATTACTCGCCACTCGCCACTCGAAACTCATTACTCGCCACTCGCCACTCATTACTCGCCACTCATTACTTGCCACTCGCCACTCATTACTCGCCACTCGCCACTCGAAACTCATTACTCGCCACTCGCCACTCATTACTCGCCACTTGCCACTCATTACTCGCCACTCATTACTCGCCACTCATTACTCGCCACTCATTACTCGCCACTCGTTACTCGCCACTCGCCACTCGCCACTCGAAACTCATTACTCGCCACTCGCCACTCATTACTCGCCACTCATTACTCGCCACTCATTACTCGCCACTTGCCACTCGCCACTAATTACTCGCCAATCGCCACTCGCCACTCACTACTCGCCACTCACTACTCATTACTCGTCATTTGCACTCCCCACTCGCCACTCGCCACTCATTACTCGCCACTCATTACTCGCCACTCATTACTGGCCACTCATTACTCGCCACTCGCCACTCATTACTCGCCATTCGCCACTCTTTACTCGCCACTCATTACTCGCCACTCATTACTCGCCACTCATTACTCGCCACTCACTACTCACCACTCATTACTCGCCACTCGTTACTCGCCACTCGCCACTCGCCACTTGAAACTCATTACTCGCCACTCGCCACTCATTACTCGCCACTCATTACTCGCCACTCATTACTCGCCACTCGCCACTCTTTACTCACCACTCGCCACTCGTTACTCGCCACTCACCACTCATTACTCGCCACTTGCCACTCCCTACTCGCCATTTGCCACTCATTACTCGCCACTCATTACTCGCCACTCGCCACTCATTACTCACCACTCGCCACTCATTACTCGCCACTCATTACTCGCCACTCAACACTCGCCACTCATTACTTGCCACTCATTACTCATTACTCGCCACTCATTACTCGCCACTCATTACTCGCCACTCATTACTCGCCACTCGCAACTCATTACTCGCCACTCGCCACTCAATACTCGCCACTCATTACTCGCCACTCGCCACTCGCCACTCATTACTCGCCACTCAACACTCGCCACCCATTACTCACCACTCATTACTTGCCACTCATTACTTGCCACTCGCCACTCATTACTCGCCACTCATTACTCGCCACTCGCCACTTGCCACTCATTACTCGCCACTCGCCACTCATTACTCGCCACTCATTACTCGCCACTCATTACTCGCCACTCATTACTCGCCACTCATTACTCGCCACTCATTACTCGCCACTCAACACTCGCCACTCATTACTTGCCACTCATTACTCATTACTCGCCACTCATTACTCGCCACTCATTACTCGCCACTCATTACTCGCCACTCGCCACTCGCAACTCATTACTCGCCACTCGCCACTCAATACTCGCCACTCATTACTCGCCACTCGCCACTCGCCACTCATTACTCGCCACTCAACACTCGCCACCCATTACTCACCACTCATTACTTGCCACTCATTACTTGCCACTCGCCACTCATTACTCGCCACTCATTACTCGCCACTCGCCACTTGCCACTCATTACTCGCTACTCACCACTCATTACTCGCCACTCATTACTCGCCACTCATTACTCGCCACTCATTACTCGCCATTCATTACTCGCCACTCATTACTCGCCACTCAATACTCGCCACTCGCCACTCATTACTCTCCATTCATTACTCGCCACTCATTACTCGCCACTCGTTACTCGCCACTCGCCACTCGCCACTCGAAACTCATTACCCGCCACTCGCCACTCGCCACTCATTACTCGCCACTCGCCACTCGCCACTCATTACTCGCCACTCACCACTCATTACTCGCCACTCGCCACTCCCCACTCGCCACTCGCCACTCATTACTCGCCACTCATTACTCGCCACTCGCCACTCATTACTCGCCACTCGCCACTCATTACTCGCCACTCATTACTCGCCACTCATTACTCGCCACTCGCCACTCATTACTCGCCACTCATTACTCGCCACTCATTACTCGCCACTCAACACTCGCCACTCATTACTTGCCACTCATTACTCATTACTCGCCACTCATTACTCGCCACTCATTACTCGCCACTCAATACTCGCCACTCATTACTTGCTACTCATTACTCGCCACTCAACACTCGCCACTCATTACTTGCCACTCATTACTCATTACTCGCCACTCATTACTCGCCACTCATTACTCGCCACTCAATACTCGCCACTCATTACTTGCTACTCATTACTCGCCACTCGCCACTCGCCACTCATTACTCGCCACTCAACACTCGCCACCCATTACTCACCACTCATTACTTGCCACTCATTAATTGCCACTCGCCACTCATTACTCGCCACTCATTACTCGCCACTCACCACTTGCCACTCATTACTCGCCACTCACCACTCATTACTCGCCACTCATTACTCGCCACTCATTACTCGCCACTCATTACTCGCCACTAATTACTCGCCACTCGCCACTCATTACTCGCCACTCGCCACTCGAAACTCATTACTCGCCACTCGCCACTCATTACTCGCCACTTGCCACTCATTACTCGCCACTCATTACTCGCCACTCATTACTCGCCACTCGTTACTCGCCACTCGCCACTCGCCACTCGAAACTCATTACTCGCCACTCGCCACTCATTACTCGCCACTCATTACTCGCCACTTGCCACTCGCCACTAATTACTTGCCACTCGCCACTCGCCACTCACTACTCGCCACTCACCACTCATTACTCATCATTTGCACTCCCCACTCGCCACTCGCCACTCAATACTCGCCACTCATTACTCGCCACTCATTACTGGCCACTCATTACTCGCCACTCGCCACTCATTACTCGCCATTCATTACTCGCCACTCATTACTCGCCACTCATTACTCGCCACTCATTACTCACCACTCATTACTCGCCACTCGTTACTCGCCACTCACCACTCGCCACTTGAAACTCATTACTCGCCACTCGCCACTCATTACTCGCCACTCATTACTCGCCACTCATTACTCGCCACTCGCCACTCTTTACTCACCACTCGCCACTCGTTACTCGCCACTCACCACTCATTACTCGCCACTCGCCACTCCCCACTCGCCACTTGCCACTCATTACTCGCCACTCATTACTCGCCACTCATTACTCGCCACTCGCCACTCTTTACTCGCCACTCATTACTCGCCACTCATTACTCGCCACTCAACACTCGCCACTCATTACTTGCCACTCATTACTCATTACTCGCCACTCATTACTCGCCACTCATTACTCGCCACTCGCCACTCATTACTCGCCACTCGCTACTCAATACTTGCCACTCATTACTTGCCACTCATTACTCGCCACTCGCCACTCATTACTCACCACTCAACACTCGCCACCCATTACTCACCACTCATTACTTGCCACTCATTACTTGCCACTCGCCACTCATTACTCGCTACTCATTACTCGCCACTCGCCACTCATTACTCACCACTCATTACTTGTCACTCATTACTCGCCACTCATTACTCG